>CAXKVY010009833.1:0-41449 GCA_964058915.1 Tetropium fuscum
TATTTGTATTTTTCATCTAATTTTTATTATGTTTTTCTACTTCTAGAAATATGGGAAATTGACAACTTTCTTATGTTAACTGGAAGGGTATATTTTTTTTATTTCATATGGTATTTTAGGTGTATAGTAGTATTCATTATACGTAAGTGTAGTCGTTTTGGCGAATTTTCAACTTTTTTGAAATTTTTGGAATTAATAAAATTATGTGACGTTTTCTGTTGGTAAAATGGTATCCTATTGCGGGTGCCCACAAGTGCATTGCGTATCTTACAATGTTATTTACATTTTTATATTATAAATAAAGTATATTGTCACATCAGTTGTAAACAACGTTAAAAGGAGTGTAAAATATTCGGTCAAGTCAGTTGTACAACTGAGGTCATAATTATTCAATACCGATAACTAATATTTTATTTTCTATTGACATATAATAATAACGTGTAATATTTTCTTATTAGAGACTAGTAGGCCCATCTGGAGACATCAATAACATCCCACGATTCAAGAGTATATTGTGGCCAAGCTTGGTCTCCTGTCTCTAGTCTTTATGCACACAAATTAAGGCCATGTTAAGAAGAAATCTTGATCTTTATAATGCAGTTTTTATAATACTTAGGTGCATTACCTACAGGGTCTCCAAAATTTAATTTTTTTTTACTGCAGCTTATAATTAGTAAAATTCGATATTTTCATAACTTTTGTGTTTTTCTGAAGCATAATTAAACTCCTAATCGAACTGTATCAGCATTTATATACCTATCTGCAATATATTTTGTGTTACTAAGATTTTGGATTCAGATAGTAAGGGAGACAGATGCATTTTTACCTCAATCGAGTTATGTGTAGAGAATATCATTAATTTATTGCATTAATTAATCCTGCCAAAAATGCCTTTTAATGTTATTAAGAAATTTAAATTTAGTGACATGATATTGACACAAGTTCATATTGTTTTGTAATAAAAAAATACATGTGTAGTCTTATTTCCCTCGGGCAAAATATCAAGGAAAAATTCCACATTGTGATCATGAAAGTCGGTATAATTGTAAAAAAAATATTTATAAGGGATTTGACCCGATAAGCCACCCTCTCTGCGACCCTCATGACGCTCGCTACCTATCTGTTATTCAAAATGGCGGACAAAAATGTCTCAAATTTCAGTCTTTCTAGATCTAGGCAATATTTTACTCCATCCTATATAGTTCGAGGATGATAAATTAAAAAAATATGTATCACGTTGATATATACTTTAAACCTAACTTTGAAAATCTCAATTAAACCCAAAAAAAAATAGACTTTTTTAGGGTTTTCCCTTAAAAAATTGCAGACGACTTAATATTTAGATTTATGTGTTTATTACCATTATTTCAAATCTTGCGACAGCTTTTTCAAATATAGTAGTCGCAATTAAACTGTCAGTGACGTAATTTATATATGTTATTTAAAATTGATCATTAAATACATAGTACAAAGAAAAACTTCAGAGTTTAAATAATATTTTATATAAAGAATATTACATACATCAGACAACTACAACTTCAAAATGGCGGACTTTTTTATTTATAAACTGATTTGTCGCTAACTTGAAACTTTGCGGTGTTAAGGGTCATTCTATATAATTCTAGTTTTTGGTAGAGCTGATTATTTAAAATAAAACCGTTTTACTTAAAAAGTTTTTTACCTATTTTTATTCTTAAACTAGGTAAATTTGCATATTGTGGATTTTACACTTTGAAAACTGAATATGTCAAAACTAAAACCTTTTATAGCTGCAAAATCATCAATCGGGCATATTGATTGTGTAAATTGGGAAAATTGCTGTATTTGTCAGGTAAAAGGAGGTTTACTTAGAAATCCTTTAAATAATCATATAAGTTTCTGTAAATAATCCTTTAAGTTTCTAAAAGAGTCCTCTAATAAACAAGAGATCTTTATCTAGTTGGCAGAAACTCTCTTAAATACATCAGACATGAATTGTGTGACAAATGTTCAAGAAAATCCGTAATCATCTGATCGTAAGTTGTTGGTAGGTTTGCGATCATAGAACTTAGGCTTCGGTGACCCTTTTTTTTAAAAAACATCAGACCAAACCTGAGTAATATTCCTTGTGGAAATATAGAGGCAGATGGTAGAATTTTTCTCCATGTTAAAGATATGGTTCAGAATGGAGCAGAATCCATACTACAGATGCTCCGATACAGATGTTATCATCAGAATCTCTTTTTGCCACGAATTTAAAGATTTAGGTTTCTAGGAAATATGGTTTTTATACGGTTGGAAAAATTGAAATATACATTCCAGCTCACATTATTGCGAATAATTTGGGGCCTCAGAGGTCACATGCACTTCGTGAGATTCCACACGTTCACAAGGTATTTTTTTCTGGAATTTGTCCGGAGTGCGGATCAGAGATCATGCCAAAGTACACCACCACCAAAGTACATGCTCGATTGTTTCATCTTCTTGTTCACATCCTCTGCAGATGGGTGTGTCACTTTGTCTCATGTTATGAGAGGTGCTTCCTTACCCGGCAGTGTCCGGTTAGGATTCCTGTAACAAATCGCAGTTTACCCCTAGACTTTGCCAGATAGTTCCTCGCCGTCTCTTCGCTGGGGTATCTCAAGAGATTTCTGGCCAGCTGACAGCTATTTGTTTGATCCCATAATGTCTTAAATTTCTTATGGTTGTTTTTCTTTATTAATTGGAGTTTCGCTGCAACTGGTAGTGTACTTGAAGGACCAGGCCCAAGGATTCTCAGGCTGGCTGCCTTCTTGGCCAGTTTGTCAGCTTCTATATTGCCGTTGCATTGTGAGTGTCCTTTGACCCAGCACAGGCAGATGTTAATTATCTGATATGCTCTCACAATTGCTTGGTGACATTCCCATGTTGACCCTTGATATTTTATAATTTTTCACGGCCAGTAGTGATTGTCTACTATCTGTGCAGATTCTTATTGTCTTGCCCGTTATTTCTCTGCAAGCAATCTCTTGTGCGGCTATGGTTATACCGGCGAGTTCTGTTTGTACTACACTGGCATTTTTATCCATATTCCAGTTGCATCGGAGTCGCAGATTTCTGAGTTCACAGAAATGCAAAGTTTTTTAATGCAAAGTAGAGTATAGTATTGCCTATATTAAAAAAATCTTAAATTTAAGAATTATTTGTCGGCCATTTTGGAAAAATGGCGGTATCGGGTGTCCTACGGGTCCAGGAGGGTGGCTTATCGAGTCAAATCGTGGTAGCATGGCATGATTGGATGAGGCAGTGCCCTCCTCTTTATTACAAAACAGTATGAACTAATGTCACTTCAGTCACTTGTGTCTCTACACAAGTCGGATTAGGGTCTATCTTCGGGACTAGGAGGAAATTTCCTTTTCTTTTTAGTTTTCTTAATAGCTAGCTATGGCACTGATGTTCTTATTAACAACTGTCGACCATTCACGTTTATTGAATAATCTTGTGACATTAATGGATACAAAACAAGATTGTTCAAAGTACTTTTTAAATTTAAACAAATAGGTGGAATACAAAAATTACACTTTGAAAGTTCTTTCTCACTTGCCCATTGACTATCTTACTATCCACTCTTTTTCAATTAGTTGACTGGTCCTTCGCCTGTTTAAATGAACATTTAAATTCCAATTAATTATTATAACAAATTTCGATCATCAACAAAGTGTTAATTGATTTAATTTGTTTGTTTATTTTATGTTTTACCTATATTTTAAGAATAAAGATTACACCCTGTTATGGCTTTATGCAAATGCAAATATTATTTTCAAATACCAAATTATAATCCAGACACCAAAATGTTGTCATATTGATAAGAAATTCATAAGGCTCTGTACTGTTAAAAACCACAATTACATGATGCTAAAATCTAAAATTACAAAAAATATTTATAAGAGTCGTTTACTCTCAACTGCCCGCGAATGTAATTATAAACAATACGGATGTTATTAAAGTCCTAGAAAAAAATATTACAACTTTATTTTTTATATGCTTGTATGTATTTCCTTATTTTGACAGGGATTTTGAGAACACTTTTTTTTCATTAATGCTTTAATAAAAATCTAATGGGATTTTAAAAAAAATTAAAGAATATTTCAAATTATTTGTAGTGATAGTTAATGAAGAAATAATTGTATTCCATTTTTCAGATCTGCTCATAAATAATATAGCATAAATATCATATCTCATTTTTCAATAAGATCAATATGTCGATTGTTTTTTTGAATACATCAATACGGACTACAATAATACAATACTAGAGTAGGTACATTAATTTCATTAGTTTTTTCATTTGTAACAGATTTAGATAGAATGTTTGAAATGTAAAATTTTGAATTCTCTATATAAATTTACAAAGTTCCTTGAATAATCATCTGACATTCTCCATGAATATAAAACAAGTTCAAAATATCCGTGTTTTTTTATTTCGATGGACACAGAAAAACGCAAATTGAATGACAGTTGTTATAAGAACATTATATTTTGCTGATAATATTTTTATAGGTAATTAAAAAAGTAGACAACATAGAAAAAAATGCGAAAATAATAGAAAAATGGATTAAGGATATTTCTGACTTACATAAAAGTAAATCATCACCAATTGTAAGGTATTCTGAGTAAGTATTGTGTCCCATTTAACTATAGAATAAAAAAATACTATTCATTTTAGGCCTATGCCTGATTTAGATGATTTAATGCAAGAGTGGCCTGAAGACACAGAGAATAAACTGAAAGAAAATGGGTTTCCACAGCCAGGGGAAAATATGTCTGTGTCCGAATATGCTGATATCGTCTTGAATGTTTTGCAGATACCAATAGTGAAGAACAAAATTCAGTCTCTGCATTTGCTATTTTGTCTTTATGCAGCTATCAAACAGACACAGCTTTATCAAGCTTCGACGAGTAATAATAATGAAAAACAGAATAATAAAAAAATCCCCAAAACGGGAGCTGATCAACTAGTTCTCGATTAACTGTTATCAACAGTAAAATAGCTTATATAAATTCGAATTGTAAAATGAAATATTTATCTGTAGTTTCTCTATGGAGAGTTGGATGTTGCAAGAGTAAGTCACGCGGTATTAAAGGACTCAATTTTATATTACCTTGGTTTTAAATTGTGTTTATAAATAACGGTTTAGGCAAATATTTAACATGACTGGTAAATTACCGGTCTCATTTTAAATTTGATAAAAATTATAGGTATAGTTTCGCACGGTTTCACACAAATTTTTAGCACTTATTATAAAATATGATATCACTGTCAGCAACAACACTTACTTTGTAAACATTAGGTAGGTATTAGGTACATGTGTAAATTATATGATTTTTAATGGAAACAAACTAACGTGCAAACCAAGCAAAATACCACCAAATTCAAATATGCACCACAAAAAAAATGAATCACAAAATACCCATTACTGTAGCTCAAGCAGAACGATCTTTTAGTTTCTTATCGCGTATTAAGAATGTATTAAGATCGACAATGGCTCAAGATCGGTTGTCCCATTTAGGATTAGCTATTGAGTCATATTTAACTAGAAATTGTCACTTTAGTAAGATAATGGAATCTTAATGGAAGTCGCAAGGCACGCAAAGCTCCATTATATTAAGTATCTACATTCTAGTACGACAAATTGATACCAGATCCCATGAATGATCAATATTTTACTGTCGGTTTTTATACGGTGTGATCACAAATCAGAAAGTTTACTCTTATCAAATTTTAAGATTTTGTAATTCTACACCCTGTATATACACCACAATTTTTGCTAAAGCCATCACTATTTTGAGGCAAACAAAAACTTTAACCACACAGCTGATATGAGTTGATTAGCTGAGTCGAATGACAATTTTTTACTGTTTTATTTATAAACAAAAAAAAATTCTTTTTGATAAAACATTGAATATCTCACTTCCTAAGAGCCTGACAGGCTGGTACAGGAGGCTTCTCTTACAAATGCCCCATTGAACGAAATGGAGAATTGGCAATGCCGCGAAGAGTGGATTGCTAAAGGGATTTTTTGGCATCTACAGTTCAACAAAATTTCTATTTGTATAAATTGCCGATTAGTACTATCAGACACCAACACAAGTAATCTCACTTCCTGGTGGACAATGCTGCTAAGCTGCTTAAACGCCGATGTCGCTTTTATGTGAGATAGTCACAATCTTGTCGATATATGTTATCCACATGGCGGTATTCTGGTATCCACCGGTGTGGATTTCTGCCTGTTTGCGTAACTGGATAATGGTCACTTAGAGCATATCCCTGCGGCAAATGGCAAATGGTTTTCAAAAATAAGACGGGCCAAATATTCATCGCAACGGCATCAACGTTCTCGGTACACGGCAGGTACGATTAACTTACTAATCGAAAACATATTTGTTATATGCCCGGCTAAGGAATCGCAAACCTGGCTGAATGTCACATGCAAGATAACCCGTTTAAAACGACAAGACCTTCAAGGTCAAACGAACAAAAAATCGTAACACAACTGCGTTTTATTTTTATTCAATTCACTTGAGGAATGTTTACCAGTTGTGCCTGGTATTTTCAATACGCCTGCGATTATTGCGTAATATGTTAGATTTGTGAATTTTTGTTTTTACCTATACGTTGTTGTTTATTATATAGGTAGGTGTTTTCGGCAATATTTGGGTGAACTGAAAACGCCATAATATCGGTTTCTATTTATCGTAGTAATATTTTTAAATGAGAAAATAAAGTGCTAGAACTTCTAGATAGAAGTAGGTACTATTGTCAAAAAGTTATACAACAAAACAAACAAACGTGTACTTATTTTTTTAAGTACATTTAATCTGATGTTGCTATTATTCGTCTGGATTTCATAAAATGACCCTAAATTACCAAGCACGCGCGAGATATGCTGAACTTCGCGCAAAAAATTTTTAAGGACAATTAATTATTTATACGACATTTATATACCACTTGTTTATACATTGTAAATTGTAAACTTTGTATGCTGTGCTCTGTCAGAGTAAGCCTCCATCCCTTGCAGGGAACAGACTTACTTCCCTGCTTGCGGCACGTTAGCCTTGGTCGGTGGAACGGTGGACGAGAAAGGGAAGGAAGGCAACCATAGATATGCACAGAATATACTCAACATTGATTTTTTTGATAGACTACTCCAACGATTATAGACTAAACAGGATTGCTTATCCCCATAAGCGCAACGTTAGACAAATCTCGTAGGCCCCCACCACGCTTTTGACGTCAGCGGATACGTACGGCGTAGGTTCATTGCCCCACCGGTGTATTTCCCAGCGTTTGTGTGGTGTGGCATTTGTACATTAACATCGTGCCTAGAGAAGTGTTATCTGAACAAGCATCAATTTGGAATCGACTGTTGGCGCAAAAGGATGCCGGCCGAACTTAACCGCTGACGTCAGATCTTGTCTAACAACACGTGGCCGATAAGCAATCCTGTTAGTCTATAATCCTTGAGACTACTCTACTCAACCGCAGCGGCGGTCATCGTATATTTTTTATTTGACCGCTCTTGCTCATCTAGGTATTCGACTGACCAGCTAATAAAGATACGTGTACATGGCATAAGGTCCAACTAGTCCCAAGCAGGACCAGTTGGTTTCACAAGATTGATTTTACATTGTATTGCATCGGTTAAATTAAAAATGTAAATTTACTGCAGTAGCAATTAAAAACATAAACTGTCCCTATTTCATAAAGTCCTTTTTTCATAAGCATACTTCCAAGAGAACTCTCATACAGAGACATTGAAATAGGGAGAATAAGTTTCGACGAGCCGCATCCAGCGGCCATATTTACCCCACTTTTAACGATTGTGTATTTGCAGCTTGGGTTTATGTTGTTTTTCGTGTATTTTCGGGGTTTAAATTTAACCGGATTATCATTTTACCGAAGAGAATTTCGCAGCCATGTTTTATTGTATATCAAGACGCATAAGCGTCACGTTTGGGTATTTAGGGAGCAAATATATTTTTCAAATGTTTATATAGATAGTTAATGAAAAAATTATGAATATAAAAAAGAAATTATGCTATAAAAAAGTATTACTTAATTTCAAATAGATCTATCTGGTAGAATAATTGTCGACGCCACTGGACCAAATGGGGCCAATATGGCGGCATACATAGTTACCCCACTTGGCGCATGCTGTAGCTCATTGTCCCCATCTCTATATCTTGGTCGCAACTCGCAAGCCATGCCAACAGCTAACTAACTAGAAGTTTAGAACGGTATTGTGCCTACGCCTACTCAATATTATGTATAACACTTTTCACATTCTAAGGCTTGATCCCCAAACGAGCGTTTACGCGGACGACGTTTTATAGATCCGTCGAATTCCACGGAGATCCTCTTCCCCATGTACTACTCTGTAAATGAGTGAACATAACCTAAAAACAACTGTTGTAGTTTGTAGTAACTGTCATTAAACTACAAAAAACCAAAAGTAAAGTCCATTAAAATCATTTAGATATTATTGAGTCGTCAGGAAGAAAACGTTTAATGATGTTGTTGATGATACAAAATAAAATCAACAACTAATAGGTTATGTCTTACTTAAAATACGCCGAGAAGTTAAAATAAAACCAACTTTTCGGCGGAATTTGCGTATTGACCTTGAACCGAAATCGCGCCCTGTGATTGGTTGGGAACATTTGTCCGCGTCTGCCAGTCCGCTGAAACGCTCGTTTGGGGATCAGGCCTAAGCTTGTAAACGACCATTGTAAACTTGTAACTTCTAACCGTGCAATGAAAAACCGGCCGATGGCAACGTTGCCAGCCTTTTCTATAATGTAGTTAACTCTCCAAATTGTAGTAGATCAGAAAAAAATGTAGCAGATTATTTTAAAATAGTTATGAGTCAGAGAGTAGTGGTTTCACTTCCACACAGCACTTAGGCCTCATTAGGTCCTTTGTGCAATCCTCCTTTTTACCTGAGTACTTTTCTTCAAACCATCTTATTTATTATGGGTAGCTTGGTGGCAAAGTCTCTTTACAATTTTTATATATGACAGCATGGTTCTGAATTACCGAGATTTATTATGCCGTCCTCATTACCATTTACCTGGGACCACGCGCCCGTGGCCGATGTTGAGTGTTCACCAGGTCTCAGTTGGACTGCCACAGTCCGTCCCTAAGCCTGCCTAGGTCACCAAGTGCCACCAATGCCCGTCTTTACTTAACTTCGAATATCGAAATCTTACCGGCAAGTCTCGCGGATAGGCGGTCCCCTTTGCGGCTATCTAGAATCCATACTTTTGACGTTTTGAGCACTAGTGCGCTAAAGTAAAAATAATGAAAATAGCTATTAACCTTTCTCTATATCTCTGGCTATTAATCATGCAAAATGTTCAAAAGAATGTTGAATGTTTTGTGCTTTCTAGGTCTATCACTCAACGGCGACGGCCATTACAAGAAGAGAAACTGTTTTCTGTTTCTGTTTAACTTTTGTTTGTATTTGAATATGAATATGTTATGGTTGTCTCTGGATGATATGAGTTTTACAGTAAACTATAATTCTATTAAACCGATAAACGTGCAATGAACTAAAGGGGAATCGTCAAAGTCAACAGCAATTAGTAAGTATAGTGAAATAATTTAGTCTAACCTCTAACCTACCATCTGCAAAAAAAAATAAAAACGTTTTTACACAATGTTTACCGGTCTACATAAACTGTAACATTTTGGCATTCATAAGTAGACTGTATATTATCCAGTTTTTATTTCAGCGGGTTATACATCAAAATTCTACACCGTGTTAGCTCCTTTTGCGATCACCTAGTTGATAGCCAGAGGCCACTGTGAATTAATTTCATGTGGCAATTAATTTCATGTCATGTGGCAAGCATCGAGTAATTGTATACGAAACACTGTCATTAACATTACTCATTAAATGGTCATGCACCATGTTGTGTAGTTTTACAACTTGATCACAGAAAGGGAACGCCTTCTGTACCTATTCGATAAGTAATACCATATGTCCTACTTCAATTATCCTTTGTATAAGTAATTATATGTCCTACTTTTATTTCCTTTAAGCTTTTATTATCCTTTAGGCTTTAACAAAAATATAGAAGGAACAAATAGCATAATAAAATATGTAATATACATTTATATAAAAAGTAACTGGGTATGTAGAATAGATATTATAAAGGAACAAAAAAGAATACAGGTATATCATTATTAATATTTATATGATTAGCCTTATAAAATCATTCATAACATATACCTAATAACTAATATACCGCCTACATCTAACACAATACATAGTATCAAAGACTCTTTTCCGAGCTCTTTTCTATTTTCTAACATCCATAAAGTTAAATAAAAATAACAAAACTATTCTATTTTAAATGAAACTTATTCCGAAAACAGGAAACGTTAACCACAAACTACTTAAACTTCAAAATATTTTCTATCTTAGAAATTATTTGTGTTTATTATAAGCTCTAATAATTTCTTGACCAATGGCTTTTGCTAGCGAAGGAGGCACCGCATTTCCAATTTGGCGGTGCTTATCAAGAACATTGCCTGCAATTTTATAACCATCTTGAAATCCTTGAGAACGGGCACACTCTCTAACACTGACTACTCGATTTTGTTCAGGATGCAATACTAAAAATATTTTGACAAAATAATAAGTATTAGTGATTCATAGAAGAAATGATACTGTTCTTACTTCAAAATAAGATCTTTTATCTTAATTTTGAAGTGAAGACCAGTACTATATACAAAAATATAATACTAATAATTATTTCATTAAATTGTTTATTTTAAACACTAATACTTATATGAAAATTATATTACCCCGTCCTTGAGTACCCATGGGTTCAGGATTGCTAATTGTTGTCCCGAAAAATCCGTCCCACTCTAACCGACCATACACAGCAGTCCAGTTATTATGTCGATCCGCTGTATGTGCTAGACACCAAGGAATCAAGGTGTTGAACTGTCTGTCCCAAGGGTCACATGCTCTTCCTATAGCACACTTACAAACACCCCGAGGTGGATCAGTCATTTTCTGGTCTTTGGTCCTATAAAATTATTAAAATTGAAACAGAATACTTAAGCTTATTCAACTGAAAGTCAAGTTGTAAATGAATATGTGTGAACAGTATGGGTACCTATATGTTTACAGTGCTATTATTACTATAATTAATTGCATGCGTACTTATATGGGTATTTTAAAATATAACTTGTTGAACCATCTCTTAATCGAACTGCCCTGTTGGGTAAATCTCTCCAATCGGCTCCAGGGTATGTAGGAATATGTGATATTCTAGCTTCTACAATCGGAGACATTTCTTTACAAATGTGGTCTTTTATCAAACCAGTTCTATTTGCTTTCCTCATACATCGTTGAAAATGAGATTTGGCATTATTAATATCATATTGAATTTCAGTTTCCAACGAGCCATTTTGGATTGCTGGTAAATCTCCTATGGCATCTCTTACACATATTGTTCTGTAAGGCAAAGATTCGGACCACTTAGAACCTGTGGAATATATTCCAATTAGTGATATTTTAAAAAGCTGATATTTAACATTGAGATATTTCAAAGGAATGTTAAAATATAGTACTTACCTACTTTGATTATGGATAATTTCAAATGGGAATCTTAATCGTAATAATAAAAGAACTCACCAGTATCATATCGCAATCCATCAACAACAATAGATAAAAATGTCCCCGATCTACTGAAGACGTGTAACGGTTCAGGAAAAATTGGAAGAGAATAACCAGGTGCTGCCCCTATTAGGATAAATCTTCTTCTGGTTTGGGGTACACCAAAATTCCCAGCTTGCAAAATGCCAAATGATATTTGGTATCCAATGGCCATTAAACATCTTAGTGTCAATTGAAAAATTTGACTTTTTTTGTAAGAGACAAAGTTTCTAACATTTTCAAATATGAAATATTTTGGCCTGAAACATAATTTTATTTACTTTATTATATAGTTGACTTTATCTTTTAAGGACTACTAAAAGCATCACATAAAACGATATTTTAAAACTACAATAGAGCCTCATTATATTTCTTTTACAAATGTTAGCAAAGAAACAACTGTTGGCCCCGGTATAACTTGACATATGTCACTTTTTCGTTATCAATACAAAAAAGAGCAGGTCATAGTCAAAATATATCTACCTACTTTTATAATATACAGGGTTCAGCATAAGTCAGTTAACCAACAAAAATTAAAAGTACAGCATAGAGAAATATTGTTTATTGTATAGATACACAATTGGTAACGGTTTAAATGTTACATTTTGTGTTCAAACTGCCTGCTCAATGCAGATGTGGCATCGTTTATTTACGGTAGAGCAGGTTTTTCGTAAGAAATAATTTTATGGCGTCGGGGAAAACAGTCTGAATTTAATTACTAGCTACATGTCCGAAAGGAAACAAAACATTTTACCAGAATGCCACTTCGTTTGGGCTTTATACAGCATGGAGTTCCTCAAGGCTCTATATTGGGGCCCCTAATATTTTTAATATATGTTAATGGTATAAGTACTTCCGTTCCCAAAAATAAACATCCTATTTGCGAATGATACAACATTGGTAAATTTGGATGTAGAGTACAATATGTTAAAATTTCTCTTGAAAGAAAATACGACAAAATTGAAAAATTGGTTTCTGGTCTCTAAGTGAATCTAAAACAAATATTACTTTTAGTCTCAGACAATATGAGGACCGAGACAGTTCTGATGAGGTTAAATTTCTTGGTATTTATTTAGATTCCAAGCTAAAGTTTGAGAGCCATGTCGATTATATTTCACCAAGACTCTAAAAATATATTTATGCTGAAGAAATTGGCAGGAATATTACCACAAAAGACAGTTTTACAGGCTCTATGCAGTGTTTCCCGCTCAAAGTTGCTATGGTATAATGGGTCAGGGTCATACTTGACATGCCCGACCCATTTTTGCACTGCAGAGACGGGCCCTGTGTGTTGTTGCTGGACTTCACTATGTTTAATTGCAAAAAATCGAAATTTTGGCCTTTTTTTTTCATTTCAGAGGAATGTTTGCAGTGTAGTTAATTGAACTAGTGATGTTGATATATATTTATGAATTGTTTGCTAGGATTTATATTAATATTTGTTTTATATAAATTTATGCATTACATACATTTTAGTGTTGCTGTGTAATTTTTGAAACAGGACAAATGTAGTGATAAATCTTATCAACACAATATAATATTCTAAATTCTGGGTGCATGTGGGGAACGTCAAATTCTTCTTCAATTCTTGTTCTCCAATGTTCAAGATCACGTAGTGGGGTGGCAAACATTTTATTTTTGAGTACTTCCCACAAGGCAAAGTCCATCATTAAAGATAATATCGTCATCAGCGTGGTGACGCAGGTACAAAGTCAACAGGCAGATACGTTCTTTTGCCATGTACTTTACACAGAGCTGGGCTCATGGCGTAAACGTAAACACAATAACTGACAATATTAAACTAAAATTTGTCGCACTCCCCAACTCTCATGACCCCAATTCAGACGAAGAAATGCTTGCAAGCGTTGTTTTCGGACAGCGTTAACTGACTTATACCCTATATATAAAACATCAGAAAATACCTGTAATAATCGCAATAGCTAAGGTATGTAATAATTTGTGAGTTCTTGATATGTGATTGTTGACCAGTATTAAATCTATTCATGGCTGAAAATCCTTGACATGGTGGGCCACCAACTAATAATTCCACATCTCCCTTATCCGGTAGGCCAATGTTGTTTCCTTCGCCACTTAGAAGCGTTTGTAAAATATTATTGCAATCATCAGTATAAACGTGACACTCGGGATTATTTAACTGGAATGCCTGCGCAGGTGCCGTTTCTTTTTCAATCTGAAAAGTGTATAAAATTTATGTGTTTTAAATAAATGTATGCACCGTTTTTTTTTAAATCGTAAAAATTACAAAGAACTTTGTTATTTTCAATCAAAATATGCTTTTACATAAGTAGTAAATCCACATACTTATATTGATAGTAATATCAAACATTCATATTTCTATATTTTACTAATTTTGTTTTAGATTGTTACTCTATTACTAAAATTTAGTCATTCAGAGGTACAAGATGGTCTCGTTACTTACGGCCCATAATGTTCTCGCGACGCCAGCCTGATGAAGTCCCTCCGAAAGGCCCCCACATCCAGCATATATATCCAAGCATCTTAAAGGATTTTCGAGCCGTTCCCATTCAAGAGGTATTTCGTAACTGTCCTTAGTTATGTTTTTACTCCTACTTCGAAAGTTATATGATTCATTGAATTTATCTGAAATGTTGAATATTTGGCACTTATTAAAATATGACCCATACGGACTGATATAAATTAATGCAATCTTAAATAAGTAGTAAATTAAAGTCAAAGATGGTATAAAATCAGTTCAATTTTCACAGAAATTTCAACAGAAATAAAACTAATATATAATACTAGAAATTTCAAATTACCTTTGAAGTCACTACAGCACCCTTCTTTTCCCTCCATTGGTACATCATATATTTTCATATTGTTGTGATCATACGCCTTTGAATAATAAAATCTGAATGGTCCCTTTTCGCTCCATTCTCTAGCTGCATTTTTATTGTTACTGTACGTCACGTAACATTTTCCTGCTACATTTTTAAAAGTAGTCCATATCACTAAGGAATAATGTTAACATTAAAACATTATTTCCTTTTACCCTCGACCTTCATTTACCGTGTTCGGACCAAAACAAGTAATTAATATCCTCAACATAAGACATAAAGACTGAACCTCGTGTATCTTCGGGTCGATAAAACATTCTCACTCGAACTTTAAGATCGCTCTTTTGATTTTTTATATCTTCTATTAAACCGACTGTAAATGGTTCTGGTGTATCAAAGTTTGATCCTCTTATTAGTTCCCCTTTTTTCCTATACAGTTCTGGGAACAAAATGTTGTCTGTATCTGTATTTTGGTCCTAAAATTAGGTTTTTATTATTTTCACAAACAGTTAATATGTTATTTATAAACAATTGTTTACAGCACGATTTACAGAGGCCATGGGAAATCACGAGGCCCCTCCTAAGTCAGTGGAAATCCCCCAGGCCGTCTTACACCTATTGTGGGAATTTCATTTCCGAATTCACAACAATGTTTACATATTCGCATATTATTGTTTACAAATCTTGGTATCTCAATGAGCCAAACAAAACCTGTACTTTTGGGTAGGAGGGCCTTACCTATCTGTAAATGCTCAAAGAATATATGTACCCAAATCAACTACAAAATTTCTAAAGGGACCAGAGGTAATCCGGGGTGTATTTGAAAGGTCCAACCATTGCCGTGGTGACAGGAGGAATTAACACATAAAATGTTAGTTCCTGTTGATAGTATTATAATGACATAAAATTTATATTTTAGGATAATCGTTTTCTTTTTCAATGTATATTTGAATTTAGAGTAGAGCCAGACCTGCCATGAAATCTGTTCTGATGTACTGATTGCTTCCTGCGTGAACTTGGCCTCCAAATTCACCAATCAGAGGCACAAACACACGTTCCCTATGTTTACAAGCAATGCATTCGTAACTGAGACGGAGTATAGCCAGAATACAGGCTTGACTTACCTCCACAAAAGGTGCAGCTATGGGTTTAGATTGTCCGGGCTCAAGAAAAACAGCCGTACCAATTTTAAAAACTTCTTTACGCCACAGAATATGCTTATCTTTACATGCAGGTGCTTCATTCTTGTTTAATTCGTCTTGCCATCTGCAAAATATAACATCAATGTAAGTAGGATATAAATAAATAAATCAAGATTTCCAATATTCTACTTACTTGCATGATTCACAAGGGCCATCTTGCTCTATACCCCGTTCTTTATAATATGTAAATCTGCTAAAGTTGTAATCGTATATCTTTGAGAAGAAATAGTTTTTCCCATTGTCCTCTAATATTGAAGGTAACTTGTTTTTACTACCCGAATTCGCCCAGTCTTTCATAATTTTTCTAAATTCTACCTACAGACAAAATATTACACAGATTTACTACAACCCTTGTTTGTAGTAACTAGAATGATGTGTAAGCCTATTGTTAAAATGGTATGCTATGACCGCAGTAGAAGATAGTGGCGGTCACGATTCGCATATATCCCCAAAACCCGATAAATGAGCAGTCTTGATTTAAATAATAATAATAATGGGCCTTTTGACGTCACAGAGTCAACGACCTTGAACATAACACAACGGTGTATTAGTACTATATTCCAAAGTTGGTTCTCTGCTTTTTGACAGTTGACGTTGAAAAACTCTTCCACCATGCTAAAATCAACTCGTTAAAACTCGTCCACTATTCTAAAATCAATTTTCGGCAGATTTACTTCCTTTCCTTTAGAAAATTCGGGCTCCATTTTCTTACAATAATGTATAGAAACAAAGCAAAACACAATTCGTAGAGGAACGCACAAAACATAACTACAAAACTCAGCGTAAACAACTACAGGTGTGGGCATGGGGTATTTAGGCGTTCTGACAAATGCTGCCAACTTAATTCCGGGCTGTATGACGTCACTCAGCTTCAAGGTCAAATGAGTGTTCAAGTTGCTATAATAAATATTTATTTTTTTATTAAACAGATTTATATTTGAAACAAAGTTGCATGTGGTGAATATCTATTAGTTAGCTTTCAAATAAACATATTTGTTTTTTGATTTAAGAATCTAGTGAAAGGGCCCATTATAATAAATGATTTTATTCTGTAATGTAATTAATGTTGAGTTATTTCTCCGGCATATATATTCTGCTGAGGTATGGTGTCCAAAAAGTAATTATTAATTTCATCACGATCAGTTAAAGTAGCCGGTAACATAGGTTTTTTATTTGATATTAGCTCTAATTTCCGAAATTCTCTCCATAGTGATTTTGAATTGTTATTTCTAGCAACATAATTAAGGTAAGCACTTCTCCTCTGAAATCCCCCGATATTAAGTGTATTTCTGCCTAAATGACACTAACCTCTGCAGAGCCAAAGAGCACAGACCACCTGAATGAAACCCGAGGGTGAACTGAATCAAGCTACTCATTTATTGGTTTGTGAGGTTATATGTGAAACATGATCGCAGTGCCCTCTATCATCTGCTATTGTGGTATAAGCATACGATTTACATCAATTGGATTGCGCATTTTTCTAGTTCCTTCAATAAACGGTAAAAAGCAAACTAAATTATAGTATGTATTCCAACCATTAATTTATACTATGCCTTGGCAATGGGAAATCTTAGATTTCACCAGGTTATATGCATGTCCCGATTTAAATTACCTCTGTTTTTTGCACAATACACCCAAGCGGATAATCATCACAATCGTCGACAACAAACAATTCTCTTGGATCGGAAGTATCTCCTAATATTGTGTCAGATCCTCTACAGAAAAAGTGTGCGTGAAACATAGCTCCATTAGAAGGCGAATCGTACATATAAACTACCTTTGCTATACGCAATAATTCATGAGGATCTTCCGAATTTAACATGACATAGTCGCCTTGTTGTACAATAATATCGCCTATAAATTAAGAGTTTAAACAATTTTACTTGACAGGACGTGTGTATGTAATATCAATTTGAATAAAATTTACATGAAGGCTCGTTGAACTTACCAACGCTTGCGGATGAATACCCCTGACAATCATTATATTTCAAAGACATTTTCTTCCGCCACTCTACACCATGCAGTATTTGTTTGGAACATTCTTTGTGTTTAATGGGCTTGTCTCCTATCTCATTCTGTAAGTCTATGTCCAATTCTGAATCTGCATTTATGTGATAATTATCATTATCTTTCCTATGACATAAAGCATAAATATATTCGCTGGGTGGTTGCAAATAATAGAAAGTAAGCAAATGCTGTTGCTTAAAAGTTTGTAAATGTTTCCAAACAATTCTTTTAAAATATATTACTATTTTCAAAAATATTTATCCAATTGGGTTCAGAAATTAATATTGTTTGTGATATTTAGTCACATTACAAAAAATTTCTATATTTAATTTCAAATATTTTTAAAATTTTGAGCAAATGCATTTGCTTACTTTTGTTCACATTGCCCATTAATCCAAATGTATTCTGCTAATAACTAGTTTACAGAATACGTACCATGCCCTATACTATAAACGAAATTCGTTTATGCCTATACTATTAATATAACAACAAAAATAAAATGTCATAATTGATAAGTGTATTCCTATAAGTGCATACCTGTTGTATTTAGCAAGCTTTCCATTCCCCTTTTTGTCTTTACGACTATTACATTGCTTACAATCTGGTAAATTGCAGTCCAGAGAGTTTTTTGTTTTACATAGTCTTTTACACCCATTTTTTGTATGAGTTTGAAAAGTATTTTCAAATACTTCCAATACAAGATCGGTCGCAATAGCCTTTGTTATCACAGATTTTTGCTTCCGATTAGTATCCTATAAAGATATTAGACATCTTTGACACTTCATAAGATATACACTGTAGGTTAGGTTTTATTATTCCATAAAATATTCAGAGGAAACTTATAATATACTATTTAGGTTGGGCTATATACTACGCAGAGAAGTTTTACATACCCTGGTTCCACTTCTTCTCTGCGGCTTTTTTAAAGTTATTCCAGTAAGGTTAATAAGAGACTGTACACATGGAAATGAGATCATTGGAATTTCTTCATCTGCTGTTTCTTCATCATAGCTCACTATCTGAAAATACATTTGATATTAATGTAATGAAAATTAAATGAGTTTAAGGCTTGGTTGTACCACAAGCCGTGAACTCTCGATCCACGGAACTGTAGGTAAATACTGAACTAACTTCGTACCGACTGATTAGATGTAGGTATTAATGTAATACCTACATTATCTAGGAAGTTACTGATTTGATAAGATCTTTTTAATATATATACCTGGTTGCAAATGAATTCAGCTTCCTGAAAAAGAAATTCTTCCACTTCATAGAATTCGCTACTATTTTTAAGATGTTGAATTAATTCTTCAAAGTTTGGATTCTGTGAACCAAAGTCCAGTAAAAATTCGATCACTAATTTAGCTAAATTTGTTTTTTGTTGCACATTTTTAAAAATTGTTTCGTAATGACTTGACGGTGCCATAAGGTAATACATCGCACACTCTGTTGTTAACCCTATTATTGATATATCACCACCGTCATATCCCAAGATCCACCTGAAACGAATTTGTATTAATAAAAAAAAAATATGTTTTAAATGAAATTCTTCTGTAAAAATGTATCTTTTACATATTTTTTATGCACGTTGTACAGAAATATCAATGTATGAGTGTAAACCTGTAAACTTTTAGATTTCAATGCTTCAATATGGAAGGAACATGTCATGGTTTTGTCCTTTGAACCTACCAAAAAATCACATTCTTGTAGCAAAACAGCTTTTAATTCAAAGAGGTTATAAGAGACGATATAAATAATGCGTGATGGTAATACAGTTAAATCTGTTTTTCATCTAATATGATATATTTGAACTATCCATCCCGTAACAACATACAATGAATTCAATAATATAACCGCCATAATTGCTAGTTCTATTAATATTATGCAGAGGGAAAAAATAATTTACGTACCATTCCTTAATGGGTCCCACTTTAGTGACTGATATACCATTATGCTCTGAAGGATCTTCATTATCAACACTTTTGATATACCCCGAAAAGTATAATTTGACACCTTTTTCAATTAAACCAGTAGAGAAAGGGCATATATGGGCATACTGGTCGTAAATCGTAAATGAGGTCACCTAATTAAATACAGAAAATTTTACTTGTGGATAATACAGTAATATACAGGTTTTAAAAGGTATTTATTTAATAATAGTTAATAAAAATACCATGGTAGTAAATAAGAGAGATATGTGAAGGAAGTTGTGTAGTGCGGACCCACTTCGTAGCTCATCATGTTAGAGAGAGATAGAACATAGAGGGAGTCAAATTCATACAATCTTTATGGCGCACTCTGTTTTAATTCTGAAGTTTTAATATTCATTTGACAATTACTGAATTTTAGTAAATAGCACGGTAGTAAATTTACTACTGTGGTGAATAGCAATGGAATGCTGGTTTATTTCTCGTCCAACGAAATGTGAAATTGGTTTTGAAGAATGGGTTTTTACCAGTATTTCTCTACAGTGTTGTGGAAATGAGTACCTACTTGTACATAATACGATATCTAACACGTCTCAAAAAATTTTACAAATTCCCATTTTTGTGACAGTCAATAAAATAGCAGAAGGTTAAAATAAGTAGGTAACCAATGGAATCGGGCATGATAAATCTAAATTTTTATACATGAAATAAAATGTGTGCGCTGAGTAAATTAGTTTATTAACTAATTTCATAACAAAACAATTCATATTTTTGAATAAAAAAATAATTAATACCTATCACAAAAAAATATTTCTAAACACAAAATTGCATTTGCGGGAAATTGTCATAAAACCATAGTTGCCATCTATTTGTGTAGTATCTATAGGTACAGAGGAACATAAAATTAAGTACCTACATTTAGATATACCGTTGAATCAAATTAGATGATAGTAAAAACGAGACTATAATTTTTTATAAATAATCTTTTAAATCAAATTTTACTACATAACTGATTAAATTTAAAAAACATTACAGACAAAACGCAAAAATCATGGTTTGCTAACGACTAAATCGGAAGGCAGAGATGAAGAATAATGCAACTGGATAAAAAAAGCCGATACATTATGTTACCATAGTAGCGCTATGGTATTTTATTTATTAAACGTAGCGTCAGTTTAAAACTGTTAAATGTCATACATAATTGTTAATTATGTCAAAATCAAAAATTTATTGGCATGTCTTGATTTGGCAATACGTGTGTAAATTTTAGCATTATTCTATTCATGAAAATGTCTTACCAAATACCATTGGAGCTTATACTTTGAGCCTGATATTTTTTTATGTTTGTTTTCTCGTACTTACTTTCGTAGGTAATTTACCTCCAGCTGTCGTTAAATTGCCCCGACAATAAGTAACGAACATAAAAAATATTCAGCTAAATCTGAGGTCTAATGGTATTATTACCCCCTATGAAATTATAAATTATTTAATAAAATTAATAAAGCAACTGTTATTCAATATAACCACATATTTTTCAGTTCTTCTCAGAAACTCGCCATACACTTTGCATATTACAGTAGGCCTATTAATTTCTCTGATTACGTGTCTTAACAACAAATGCAACACGGTTGCCCAGCACGTTCAAATGGTGAGGTAATACGACCAGTAAGGCAGTGGTTGAATGGGCACTTTGAAGACAGTTGGGTTGGAAGATACGGTCCAATTGAATGGCCTGCTAGGTCACCTGACCCATCGCCTATGGACTTCTTTTTATGGGACATTTTGAAGCAAAAAGTGTACACTGATAGCCTTCCACACAATTCAAATGTTTTGAAACAAAGAACTCAGAGAAATTATAATAGGCCTACTTTAATTGTAAAGTATACAGCGAGTTTATAAAAAGCGCTGAAAATGTGTGGATGTTGGAGTGAGTTATATTAAATAACACTTGCTTTATTCATTTTATTAAATAATTTATAATTTTAACGGTAATATTTTTTAAATTTAATTAGTTATGTAGGAAAATTTGACTTAAAAGATTATTTATAAGAAGTCTCTCTTCACTATCATCTAATTTGATTCAAATAACCATTCAAACATTCAAAATGAATAACAAGTGTTTTACTAAATTTTGTGGTATATATATATATATATATATATATATATATATATATATATATATATATATATATATATATATATATATATATATATATATATATATATATATATATATATATATATATATATATATATATATATATATATATATATATATATATATATATATATATATATATATATATATATATATATATATATATATATATATATATATATATATATATATATATATATATATATATATATAATACATAATAATATATTTTGACCATAGGTAAGTAGGTACTATCTACTTACTTTAATTGAGGGTACTTCTCTACCTCCAACTATAGCATGGTCTTTATGGATAGAAAAAGGTTCATTCTTCAAAGCTTCAAATTCATGAAGGGAATCACGCGTTTCCACATTATACATAACTACTTCGTTAATGTACTGCCTACAGTCCTTGCATTTCGCGGTACCCTTCTGTCCATTTTTATTATCCATTTTCAAGATTTTTGCATTCATATCATCTAATCATAGATAGCTGGCTTGTGTATTAAATATATCTATTATATAAAGAATGATACCTACTTACCAACAAATTCGCACAGATGAAAAATATTCAGTGTAATACGTAATCGTAATACTAGCTGTGATACTAGTGCGTCTTAATTTTTTTCTAGGGTAGAACAGTTGAGAAATTAGGGGTAAATACGGGTAATATTATTGAATCTGTATTTGGGTAACTATAGTAGGATTTACCACTGCCGAGGTTTGTACCCCTGTAGTCGCATACATAAATTCCACAGTGGTTCCCAAATTTTTCTATCTGGTCTTGATAATATAAAATACGTAATACCCTTGTGTATTAATTACATGCAATAAATAACTTTCTTCTGTATAATGCAGTATAAAAATCAACGTCCAGAATCGCCAGAATCGGTGGACTATGTAAGTATGCAAAAAATATTCATTATATAAAAAAAATGGGTAAATTACGCCGCAAAACTTTATCCTGAATACTGAAATCTGCAAGAAAATTAAGATATTGCAGTGTTGCGTTGAAAATGCAATTATTTGCATTTTTTGAAATAGAACAATAAAACGGCACATAATAATATAACCGTCGTTTTGTTTAAAATTGTTTTTAATGCCGATGTAGAACTTCATAAGTATCCGTTTAAAAATACAGCTTAGCAAAATGAAATTCACGTTTAATAATTAAGATCCCATCCGCTCATAGTAGAAGGAAAGCCTGCGCATACCTAAAATAAATGAATATTTAAATAAATAATGAAAGTAGGAAACTGGAAAATAACGACTGGGACAAAACATTTAGCCTCAGTTACTTGTTAGCACGCCTAGCGCACGCTGTCTTCCAAATAAAAGTCGCTCAAGTTAAAATTCGGATATTAGTTTGAATATTAGTTTGAAATAAGTTTGAATAACTATGTCATAACATACGATAGTCCCATCAAAACGCGGCTCTTGGCGATGTTATCAGAAAGCGCAGAAGTGGCAGCCATCTTTAATAATGGCGACTGTTTCTTAATTTCTTAGGCTTATTTCATTAACGGGTGGGAACAGCGTAAAACGCTTTGGAGAGAATAAGGAAATACACAAATTATATTTTTCCTGTATTAAAGGTACACATTAATGTAAAACAGCTAATCAACTTATCAATTTTAACACAAAACCCATAAAAATAATACAGTAAATTAAAGAATAACTGTATTACTTCTATTTCAAGAATTATTGTTGACCCCACTTTACCATAAAACGTTCGATGGTATTAGGCAATTTAGACATCCAAATGAATGCCAATTATGCTGATGTGACATGGCCGAGGAACGTGTAGAATGGATCCGTAATATTTGAATGGGAAACATTCTTATTCTGCATCACATTCATCATCCATTTGTTTTATAATATGACGAAAGGTATATAGTGTGATCGATATTTTGTTATACTACATGTTAATGTCATTATGTGATGGGCGATGTATATAAAATCATTTGTTTTCCCTTTAATTCCTGGAAATCGGTTATACTTGTCAACGCTGTTAAAAATGCAGTAGCAGGTGTAAAGATATATCGATATAATGAGGGTTTTTTGGTCGGGTTTTTATATCTCATATTTCGATGTTACAAACTATACTTCCGGCAATTTTAGTTCCTTTAGATGAATGTTAGATGCGGATATGTACTTTCTCCAGGAAAAAATAATTCATTTTTATTTATTAGATATTTCAATAGTCGGTAGACTTAACTTTGTTTATGTTATAGATTGAAATGTTTATTAAAGGACCCCGCACGGAACATACGGAAAATGGCCCTCGGTGAAAATGTCCCATATTCGAGAAAACACCCACATAAAATTTAAGACATTATGGGATGAAACAAGCAGCTGTCAGCTGGCCAGAAATCTCTTGAGATATCCCAGCGAAGAGACGGCGAGGAACTATCTGGCAATGTCCAGGGATAAACTGCGATTTGTTACAGGAATCCTAACCGGACACTGCCGGGAAAGGAAACACCTCTATAACATGAGACAAAGTGACACACCCATCTGCAGAGGATGTGAACAAGAAGATGAAACGATCGAGCATGTACTTTGCGAATGTCCTGCCGTGTCATCGACCAGAGAATCCATATTGGGGGAACGTTGGCCTTCTATGGCCAATTTGAGGGAAATGCCCCTGGGCAACATCATCACCTTTTGTACAACATTGGGCTGGTCGATGACCTAGGGAGACATTTCCCTCACGGAGGAAGCACAATGGCCCAATGCCCAATGGGGCCCAATGGGGCCTAAGTGCAGCGGATCTCGATCCGCACTCCGGACATATTCCAGATTCCAGGATATTATCCAAAAATCGTTGCTGATCAAAAGTCTCCATGGGCCCGAGGTCCAAAAACGCGATCCGAAGGAGCGGGAGGGGCGGGGAGCTTTTCATATACGGAAAATGCCCCTCTCTAGAAAATGTCCATATTTCAGGATATTATCCAAAAATAGATGCTGATCAAAAGCATTTTCCGTATATGAAAAGCTTCCCGCCCCTCCCGCTCCTTCTTCGGATCGCGTTTTCGGATCTCGGGCCCATAGAGACTTTTGATCAGCATCTATTTTTGGATAATATCCTGGAATATGGAGCATTTTAACCGAGGGCCATTTTCCGTATATGAGAAGCTCCCCGCTCCTTCGGATCGCGTTTTCGGACCTCGGGCCCATGGAGACTTTTGATCAGCATCGATTTTTAGATAATATCCTCGAATATGGGACATTTTCACCGAGGGCCATTTACCGTATGTTCCGTGCGGGGTCCTTTGTATATTATGTATATATTTAAGATATAGAGATTTTCGTTATTAAACAAAGATAAAGACAAAGATGACACTAAAAATGACAAATTAATAATGTGTAGAAAATTATACTTTCCAAGTTATTATTTCAATTTTTTTTAGGACTATAATATTGGGGTTTCGCTGTATGCCATAGTGTGACAGATCCATAGTATACAAGAATGGACACCCGTTCCCCTGTATCTTCGTTATTGTTTGAGATACAAATCAAAAGGTTATGAGTAATGTATTTATCCTCTATTTTTGAAATATGTCATTAGGTAATTATACAGGGTGCTTAGAAGGGGGAAATCAGACATACATTTTTAGTGTTAACACTATATTTTTTACAAAAAATATATTATTTTATTCAATCTGACAATATATTTATAATCATCTAAAGATTTTCAAGATTTTTGTATCTATGTTCAATAGGCACTATGTTAACTTAAATAGGTACTGAAAATGAAAATATAGGAATATCAAAGAATCAGTAAAATAATTTCATTGTCAAAATTAAATATAATAATTAATATATGTCAAAATTAATATAAAATAATATATTAATATATGTCAAGACGTATATTTTTTACATTTACATGCAATTTGCAACTCGAAAACCTTTACGAGATATTCCCAAAATGTTATATATGCAATATAAATATATATATATATATATATATATATATATATATATATATATATATATATATATATATATATATATATATATATATATATATATATATATATATATATATATATATATATATATATATATATATATATATATATATATATATATATATATATATATATATATATATATATATTAGCTTTGATATTCTTTGCTATTCATATTTGTTTTGTGAAAAGTAATCTTGGGTTTGTAGCATTTCATTACATAGAAATAAGCAAATAGACGAATAACAAGGAAAACACACTTACCAGTGCTATATCTGGACATACATACGAAAACGAATCACTATACACACGAAAACGAACCACTTAGAAGTTGTACAAGTTCTTTCACCTTTCTTGAGGATCTTCAGAGCAGTATATATATACAGATATATATTGCATATATTTTTCTATTATATACATTTCATATGTCATTAAATAAATAATTTATCAATTAACTTAATTATTTGTATAATTAAGTAACTATTCGCCAGTTGGTCATATAATGTTTTGGTTAATTTAATTCTATTAAATTAATTTAAACATTTAAGTATTTAGCTTCACTTAAATTTTACTCTGGATCTCTCGCTCAATCGGGAAATTGATACATATTTTGTTACTTTCAAATTTTATTGTAAAGATAAACCTGATACTGGTAATTTTTCTTCTATAAATTGACGAGACGACCGAGAAGCAATTACTCTGATGACCAAGCTGTGCAGACGATCATTGCCTTAAATACTGAAAGCTAGATTGAGATATATCCTCCCGTTGTTGGTACATTTCACCCGTAAACTCCAGTTCTCCTGGATCTTCGATTTGGCAGAGGTAGCCCCACCCTAGGATCCTAGGCCATATCCACATTCTACGAGGGGATCTCCAGAATCTACTAGAAAGGTATACCTTGTGTCTTATAATTTCCATAGGAATTGCCAGGTCTTACTGTAACTTCTCTACTTCTTTGCCAAGGTTTATCCATCATTTATTGTAAATGTTGGATTTCTCCCTTTGACAGAATAAATAGTGTTTGCTTCCATTTAACTGTTTTATTTTGAGGGTCCTTCAGGCTACATTCTATATTTTTTTACCTCCATTTTACTGTCATCTTTAAGCCCTTCAGGCTCCTTGTAATTTTTATATCATCCTAAAATTCATCTGTGAACCTATACTCTAGGTGTTTATTTTATTTGTAATATATTGTTTTTAGAAAACATGATTAACCTCCTTCAGCTGATAATTATTGTTTGACATTTCTGCGGTCTGCCGTACTCTTTCAGTATGGCTGACCTGGCGTTGAAAGTATTTTTTTTTAAAAAAGTGTTAGTTTTAAAAAAGTATTAGAAAAATGTAAATTAAAAGTAGAAATAAATTCAGCAATTATCTAGCTGTAGCTTTCCTATCTAAAAGTGAGACACTCTAAGGTGCTAGGGGGTAAGTGCTAAGAGAGCCTCTAATTTACCATCTGATCATGTGTCCACGATCTCCGGAAAAATCAGAAAAGCCGATAGGCACAATAAAAAAAAGTGAACAACTATAACTAAAGGGTCAACATGGGAATGTCACGAAGTACTTGTGAGAGCCTATAAGATGAATGTAACAGGAATCCAAACTGGACACTGTCAGGTAAGGAAGCACCTCTATAATATGAGACAAAGTTACACACCCATGTGCAGAGGATGCGAACAAGAAGATGAAACGGTCGAGCATGTACTTTGTGAGTGTCCCGCCGTGTCATCGACCAGAGAATCCATAGTGGGGAAATTTTGGCCTTCTATAGCCAATTTGAGGGAAACGCCTTAAGCAACATCATCTTTTTTACAATATTAGGCTGGTCGATGGCCTAGGGAGACATTTCCCTCACGGAGGGCCTAAGCACAAGGGGCCTAACTGCGGGGGAATCTTTGATCTGCACTCCGAACAAATTACAAAATACAGAAGTAAACATGCAACTCCTAGATGAGAGACCATTAATTAATAGGTAGAGGTGTTATACTGTATATATATTAGCATTTTAGTAATATGTCTGATTTTTAATAATTGTTTGTATATTAGGATATTTCTGAATTTAGTAATTAGAGATAGAAATTTTTAAATACTTCCAGTCCAAACTTAGGTTCATAAAATTATTTTGTTAACAAAGGTAAATTGTAAGGTTGTTTTACCTCCTAGGCTGTAAACGGCACACTATTGTGTGTTACTGGTACTAAGAAGTATTAGAACCTTAAAACTTTTAAATTGCCCTTTTTTAAATTCCCACAAAAATTGAGTAAGATTCATATGCTCAAAAATAATGTGAAGCTACTTATGTCTTATAAAAATATTGATCTTTATGTTTAAAATATGAGAAATTCTTTGTATTCTTTTGTGCCCTCAAAATATTCATTCATTCATTCAATTTAAAAAATCTATAACCTTAAAAATATTCTAGTTACTATAATCGACGACACCATAGCTGTTTCATCAATTTACTACAAGCGAAGAAAAGCCAATTTAATTGAAGCCAGAATTTCTAACAGTCTTACAAAATGAGACTAATTTTCATAGCTAAAGCATGTTACAGTAATAATTCCCATAATTTATAATTGACCAGAACACTGCATAATCTAGATACCCAGATAATTTTTTTTTCCAGTTGACACTATACTTAGTTTTATTTATCCAATAATCAAATTTGTATATAGTTGGAACGGCCATGTCCATATTATTTTAATGAGGACAAATTAAATTATTGAAAGCATTAGGTATTATATTATACCTACTTAATAAATTGATGTTTTTATATCCTTGGAGTCCGCTATATATTTTGTGTCAACAATCAACATGTCACACCCAACCTATGATTATCAATCATTACGTATAACAGAATTATCTAGTCATTTGGTAATTGATATTAATATATTTTCTAATAAGTATAAAGGCATTCCTAACTTCTTAGCGGTGGTAGTTGCAAATGGTGTTACATAATGAAGAAAATGGATGAAAATAGTAGTTGTTATATATTTTTCATTCAATATAAAATTGCGGCATATCTTGGTTTTGCACCTGATATTCTATCAAATAGAGAAGACAGTCTAAAGCGCATATTAAAACAATGTTATCCAATAGTCATATACATATTTTACATAAATTTAACATTTTTTTGTCTAATTGGCCGCATGAGTTTTTATGGATTTTATTTTGACCCTACTCTTGTTACTATTGATGTATGTATCTGGATCTCAGAGCTACTTTTCTTCTCTATATGCATGCTGAAAACTCCCAAAAAGTTTCAAAAGTGGGAAGTATTTTGGAACAGTATAAAATGTTTAGAGAAGGGGATGAAGAGACACAACGCTAACATAGAATTTAGAGTAAATTTATATGTTTATATTTTAATTGTTGCTGTTTGCTATGTCGTAATGTTTTCTACACATTTTTTTGAAATATATATATGGTACGTTTCTGGAGACGTATATTATAGAAATATATACTGTTACATGAATGTCCGATTTATAATGTATTATCAGTTATATGCTGTTATTTTCTTACAAAGTACAACGAGAATATTTAAAAATACTTATGAATTTTTAAACAATTGGTTGAGTGGAACATCTAATCCAAATTATATTTTACAAAATGAATATAGGACAATTCATGATATAAAGGAAATTAGTAAATTTTATGCAATGGCATTCAAATTGGTAAAACAATTCAACTCTATTTTTGGTTGGCACATGTTTTTAATGGTAGTTTTTACTACTCTACAAGTGTTGTCAATGGTGAATGTTATGCTCATCATAGTCAGGGAAGCAACACATAATCAACTGCCTCTGATAATTCTACCTACAAGTATAGTGTACGCCATTATATATATTGTAAGTAATACAAATGACTATTTACGAGTAGAAATAAGAATTATATACTTACCTAATTAATTTTATTGATATATTCTAGGGATTTACCATTAGTATAGTGATGTGTTGTGATGGTGTTGAGAAAAGTGCACAGAACATTACTAAAACATGTTTCCTTCTACAAAGTGGTATGCCAAATTCTGCTGTTACAAAAGAACTGCTTCTTTTAGCCAACTGCAGTAGAGAATTAAACCCGAAATTCAGCAGTGCAGGATTCTATTTTGTCAATCAGTCGATACTGGCTGGATTGTTTACAACCATAACTACCTATGTGATTATTTGTATACAATTTAAAATGGGGAAATAGCAAAGTTGTACAAATTGTAGTTTACAGTCTTACAGTATAGATTTTTTTGTTTCCCTGAACCAAAGATAAAATAAAACACATTGACTATCTGGTGTTTAGTTTAGCTACCATAAGCTTATGCGTAGTACATTTTCTTGATCTTCAAATGGAAATGGGATATAAATTGGTATCATATAGTGATATGAACTACATAACATGTGCATGCATCAATATGATGTTTGTTATGTAGTAGGTAACTGTGAGAATATAGATATAATCAAAGGAAGTACTCTCACTTTCATGCCCCACTTTATATATTAAGTCGCAAAGCTGGATTTTATAGTTACATTTATGAGCAATAAGATATAAGAAGCATTAGCCATCTCTAGTGTTGTGTAAATATATATTTGCTTGAACTCTTGAACCAACTATAATAAGATAAAATAGATATATTATATTTAGTAGCTAAGAATAAGCAAGTAAATTGGAAACTCAATTTGTTAATGTTGGTATTAAATGGAAAATTATGCAACTATTCTTGCTATTCAACTATTCATGCTACTTTTTAAAATCTGTTGGAGCAATGGCTCAATATAAATTTCCTATTAAATCAAAAATACCTACTGATTACTTTTATACTAAAAATATATAAAATTACCGTGTAAATCAGTACATAACTAAAGCCACTAGGTACTTCAGAAAGCTCTATTAATTGTATATGTAATGAAAAAATATGTTAATTCAGATTTGGATTGATATTGCAGTATGCTTTCGTTATTACTTACGATTGTTACTATATTGTACACTCTAATGTTGCTTCTGAGCTCAAATTCAGGAACGTAATTATTATACAAAATTCATATTCAGTAGAATTATACTGAAGATATTCTGTAGGTACTAGTAGTTCATTAATATGCCTGTTTTTTAAAATTATTGTGTATATCAGGATATTTTCTAGTTAACTACATAAAGATTGCTAAATGTTTAAATAGTAGGTACCAGTCCAAGCTTAGTTTGATAGAATTATCTCGTTAACGAAGGTAAATTGTGAGGTTGTTATACCCCCCAAGGCTGTCAAACGGGCACTAAGAAGTATTAGAGCCTTAAAACTTTTAAACGGCGCTTTTACGAAAATTGAGCAAAATTCATAATCTCAAAACTAATGTGAGGCTACTGTCTAATCAATGTATTATGAATTTTATGTTTGAAATATGAGAAATTCTCTATATTCTTTTGTGCCTTCAAAATACTCTGAGAAGATCTGGTGGCATAACCGCTAGAATGTTTTGAGCTTGTCTAACTTATGTGACAAAGAATGAAACTGATTATAGTATAATGTTCAGAATTCAAAATTAAATCAAGTGAAGATCAAGTTGTAAGAGTTATACGTAAATTGAAATAAATCAAATAATAGGCATTAATCTGATTGTAAAATAACAGTAAGAGAAAATGGTAACCAGCAAGTGCAGTAGTTTGTCTATCCGGCATATCCGTGGTTACATATAACAATGCAAGGGAGTTCAGCCATAGCGTTCAAGGAGAGAACAGCTCCGCTAATAATTCTTATAAAATGTTGTTGAATTTAATAGTTAAACGTAAGAAAAATAATTAAAATAGTGGAATATAAGTAGAACACCAGTGGGAAAGGTTTTTAAAGCAGAAGTAACTGCATATTATGTGTTTTCGTCGAAATTAAGACGTGAGAATTGGAGACTTAATAGCATCCCGAGCCTGTGGAAGACTTTGGTAAGCAGTATAAGGAAACGGAAGTCAAATCATAAGAAGTTCCAAGTATAAAGAAGTAGTAAGAGTGCAGAATTTGACGATCCACACTTTGAGGGTAAAGATATATACTACAACAGGTTTCCGGCAATCGTAGTACTTCTCTGGAGACGGGGATGATGCTGTCGATGCTTATTAGCCGTACTTCAATGGCATTTGTAGCCATTTTGATCATTCATTTACTTCACCTTTCACGAATTTCAGCTCTGAAGTCAAGCCAATTATTAAGGACATCTCTAGATTTATTTGCAGCCTCGGAACAATTACACTGTTAGGCTGAGTAAGCGCAAGTAAAATATTGAAAAGAAAACTATTTTATGTTAAAACCGAATCTTTTAAATAATTTTTGTGTATTCTATTAATTTCATCTTAATTTAATTGTAGTTCAATCACATGACATATGCAACTTGTGAGTAATACTTAATATGCCCTTTTCTCTTATGAGATTGACAAAATTCTCGTTCATAGAATATAATTTTTTACACACTTGATATAATAAATAACTAAAATTACTAGGTATTGTTACGCATGCCCATAGCGGGTTACGTAATAGCATAGAGTAAATTTCTGCTCGCTGGTAATGCCTTTTTACCTAATAGTACCTAATATCTGTGGAATGCATAGATAAAGTGGAATGAACATTGTGGCTTCTCGATGCTAGGAGAATGCTTCCGGATATAGCAGTTTGCCAGAGTGCAATTAATGTTGACGCCCGTTAACATCGATATGAGACTAAAGTTATAAATTGTGTTTTATAGTTGTTAATCAGTAGGTACCTAAGCTTTAGTCAGTATTTATAAGCAAGTTAATAAAGTAATGTTAAGTTACCGGGTGTTTGAATTATTGGATGCACGAAAAGTAGTTATATACCTAGTACCTACTGTTTGTGCACAGGGTGCAAACACGTGGCAGTATTTTATTAAATGCAATAATATACTTATTTTATTTCTCAATAATACCAGGCTTTTATATTTTAATAAGTTATGACTTCTGATTAACTCTAAATAAAGAGTTGAAAGACATTAAATTCATTGCTTAATAAATTGATAAACAATGTTGTCAATTCCGCAGTCCACATCTAAGCTGTTATTATACATCACATTATGACAATAGAAGTACCGCCTACTTTTCTTCCGATAAATGGCTAATATTTTTTTTAATAAACATACCTGCCACAGCAACGTATTTAGCAGTAGTAGTAGTTCTATATGAGTTTGCATAATTCAAAAATGATTGACAATAGTTTTCATCTATTTTCCACGCAATGCAAAATTGCTGCCTGGCTTGGATTTGCTCCACCTGATATGCACGCAAACAGAGGAGGCAGTCTAAAATGCATATTGAAGCAATGTTTACCAATACTCATATACATACTTTACATAAGTTTAACAATATTTTGCTTGACTGGCCGCTTGGCTACTTATAGAGATTATTTCGAACCTACTCGTGTTATTATCGATCTATGTCTCTGGATAACACAACTACTTTTCTTCTCTACGTGTTTGCTGAGAACTCCCGAAAATTTTCAAAAGTGGAAACAATTTTGGAACAGTATAAAATGTTTAGAGAACGAGATGAAGAGACACAACTCTAACATACAATTTGGAGTAAATATACATGTCTATATTTTAATTGTTGTTATTTGCTATGTTGTGATGTTTTTTACACATTTCTGTGAAATATATACATGGTACATTTTTGGACACTTTGGGACTATATACAATTATATGAATTTCCGATTTCTAATGTATTATCAGTTATATGCTGTTATTTTCTTAGAAAATACAACGAGAATATTTAAAAATACTTATGATTTTTTAAACAATTGGTTGAGTAGAATATCTAATCCGAATTATATTTTGCCAAATGAATATAAGACAATTCATAATATAAAGGAAATCAGTAAACTTTACTCAAAGGCATATGAATTGGTAAACCAATTCAACTCTCTTTTTGGTTGGCACATATTTTTGATGATATCCTGTGATATCCTAGAATTGTTAGCAATGATGAATTTTTTACTATTCACCATCAGTGAAGGAAACTATCCACACCATCTATCTTCTCTGATTATGCCTGTAGATATAATTTACTGCCTTATACACATGGTAAGCAAAACAAATTTGTCTTTACCAGAAGAATTCTGTAATTAATATTTTATTCATTTTCTAGGGATTTACCACTACTATAGTCATGTGCTGTGATGGTGCTGAGAAATGCGGCCAAAATATTACTAAAACCTGCTTCTCCCTGCAGAGTAGAATGCCAAATTCTGCATTTACAAAAGAACTACTTCTTTTAGCCAACTGCAGTAGAGAATTAAACCCCAAATTCAGCAGCGCGGGATTCTACACTGTCAATCAGTCAATACTAGCGGGATTGATTTCCATTGTAACTACATATGTGATTATTTGTACACAATTTAAAATGTCCACATAACTAAATAACCATCAGCTATTGGTGTTATTTTGCCCAAGATTGCATCCTAAGATTGTTCCTGTAGTATCGGTTCCACAATAAGCTTTAGCAACATTTTTATGACAATAGTGTTAAATTCAATAAATTGTTATTTAACTTTATTTGTAATTGGGCCCCCAAAAACAGTTTAGGTTAATTCTCAAAAAAAAAGTCAGTATTTTACAATGCATATATGCAGTATTTTACAAGGAAATTTATTTTTCACCTAAACATTTTACAATTCAGGAATATTCTTCTTGCATTACAACACAGCAAGACATTGCACTGGAAATGCATTGCAGTGTGTGTATTAGTGTTTTGTGCAATTCTAATAATTGAATAATACAAATGGTATAATTTATTTTTTAATATTTAATGCATGATTTTCTATTAATAAAAACGATTTTAGTGAAACATACGCATAAATTTAAATTTCCAAATCAAGATGCCGTGTCATAAATCTGTCACTGTCAGTAATGTCACGCTTAATATTTGAAATAGGTATAGTTTTGTAAAACACCTTCTTCTGCCTCCATACTTTCTGACAGTGGTGCAGACTTTTCAGCCATACGACTGGGTGGTTGGAAATATTGAAAATTCAGTACAAAATAAAGTTGACATAGGTAGCTAAAAAAGTCTTCTGTGAAACTGTCAAAACAAAAACACCTCATACCTTCCTTCAATTTTAATAAATGCACTGTTTCTAACGTAAATATAAATATTACAAACACAAATCAGATTTGTAATACTTTATAATAATTAATGAATGATTGAATTTGTATTTAGTTTTCTTAAATAAAAATTTAAAATAAGATTTTCTCCACTTTATTCAAAGTACAGTCGACGGAAAAATGTTGTAACTAACTCGTATATTAAAACGCGATTAATAATCTCGTTAATTAACGCTTAAAATATCTTGATTATTAATCGTCATTAATACACTAGTTCTTTAAATAACGCCATATTTATATTATATAATACACAATATATATTACGCCATATTTAGTTTCAGTTCAATCATACCTATCATTATAATCAAGCATATCAAATAGGCAACTTGTGCATAATGTTCCTTTTTTCTCGACAAAATTCTCGTTCATGAAAAGTAACACTTTACACGCTTGATATATAAACAACTAGGTAGTTTATTAAATCCACTAATATGTGTATTTTACAATAATGAAAACAGTTGGGAGTTTATATTTTAATACTACCTATATAACTCATAACTAATTAACTCTGAATAAAGAGCTGAAGGAGTGTCCTCATTACTTAATAAATTGATAAAACATTATTTTCATTGTCCACAGTCCTCACCTAAGCTGTATAATCAATTACCTTATGACAATAGAATTAGCACCTATATACTTATATTTCTTTTATTAACGTATGTGTCAGAGCAACTTATTTTGCAGCGGTAGTTCTGAGTTTGCATCATTCAAAAATGATTAAAAATAATTTTCATCTATTTTTCAAACAATGCAAAATCGCTGACTGCCTTGGATTTGCACCTAATATCCAACCAAACAGAAAAGGCAGTCTAAAGTGTGTATTGAAACAATGTTTACCAATAGTCATATACGCACTTTACGTAAGTTTGACAATATTTTGCTTAATTGGCCGCTTGAGTTATTATAAAGCTTATTTCGAACCTACTCTTGTTATTATTGATGTATGTCTCTGGATAACAGAACTGCTTTTCTTCTCTACGTGCTTGCTGAGAACACCCGAAAAAATTCAAAGATGGAAACAATTTTGGAACAGTATAAAATGTTTAGAGAAAGAGATGAAGAGACATGACCGCAGCATACAATTTGGAGAAAATTCATATGTCTATATTTTAATTATTATTCTTTGCTATGTTGCGATGTTTTCTACACATTTTTGTGAAATATATATATGGTACATTTCTGGACAATTTGGGCCTATATACTATTACCTGAACTTCCGATTTATAATGTATTATCAATTATATGCTGTTATTTTCTTACAAACTACAACGAGAATATTTAAAAACACTTATGAATTTTTAAACAATTGGTTGAGTAGAATATGTAATTCAAATTATATTTTGCCAAATGGATATAAGACAATTCATAATATAAAGGAAATTAGTAAACTTTACTCAGAGGTATACGATTTGGTAAACCAATTTAACTCTATTTTTGGTTGGCACATATTTTTAATGATATCGTGTGCTATCCTAGAATTGTTAGCAATGATGAATTTCTTACTATCCGTTGTCAGTGAAGCAATAAGCTATCCACACGATCAAGCTATGACTTTTATGGTGCCTTTAAATATAATTTACTGCCTTATATATATGGTAAGCATAATAAATTTGTATTTTAAGAGAAGTTTGTAATTAATATATTATTAATATTCTAGGGACTTACCACTAGTTTAGTAATGTGCTGTGATGCTGCTGAGAAATCCGGTCAAAACATTACTAAAACCTGTTTCTTTATGCAGAGTAGTATGCCAAATTCTGCTGTTGCAAAAGAACTTCTTCTTTTAGCCAACTGCAGTAAAGAATTAAACCCCAAATTCAGTAGCGCGGGATTCTATATTGTCAATCAGTCAATACTAGCGGGATTATTTTCCACTGCAACTACCTATATGATTATTTGTACACAATTTAAAATGGCCACATAACTAAATAGCCATCAGATACTGATGTTATTTAAGTGTAAACTGTAGCCTACAATATATATAAACTTACAGATGTAGTTAAAAATATTTGTAGCTACAGCTTGTCAAGAATATGAACTTGGGTGAGAATTTCCATATCTGTGTAGTAAAAGGTTAAAGGAGTGAGGCGATATCGTGACAGCGGTGGCCGGTGCAGGCCGATTTTGAGAAAATTACCCAGCTCTTACTCTTGATGAGCTGTAAAGTATAGCTCTGTGCACTTTTAAATTTCCGAGTGTCATCAGAATTCAGGCGGCTGGCGGCAAAGAGTAAAGGATAAACAAACAACTATAAAAAGCTTTTGATGTTAGCCGACTGTGGGTATATTGAAAACAAATTGTGACACTCGGAAATTTAAAAATGCACAGAAGTATACATCCAATGTGAATTTAACCCGCATAAAAAGTAAAAGTCGGCAAGTCATATGTAAAACAAAAGCGGCCGCATATCTTTTTGAAGGAGATGCCGACAGTATGCATGGGCGGCCGCTTTGGTTTCCCGACTTTTACTTTTTATGTGGCTTCAATTCAGATTGGATGTACTTTACCATAATATTGCTCCTTTGCATTAGGTATAGTTCTCTGTACTTTAAGATTTCCGAGTGTCACAATTTGTTTTCAGTATACAGTCGGCTAACATCAAAAGCTTTTTATAGTTGTTTGTTTATCTTTTACTCTTTGCCGCCAGCCGCCTGAATAGTGGACTGGAGTTTTAGTTTACTAAAACTCCAGTCCACTATATCTACTATCGAAGTATGGCAAAGGTGGTAAAGCAAGAATTAAAATTGAAAATCAACTTTGAATTTTTTAACCAACTTGTTTATATTAATAGCAAACACTATAGTAGGTATATCGATAACAAGTAATAAGTTCTTCATTAAATTCCCTGAATTTATATTTAGTCAAATAATTATTACATCCAATAATAACTAAAAGCTTATAATGTCATTTCTACATTGTGTAAGTTTTTTCCGTAATTGAAATTCAATAATTTATTCATACTTTCTTCTCTTATTCACCAAATGGAAAACCTATTTGTTTTTTTAATATAAAAAATGTATACAATATAAGAAGTAGGTACTCAGCTTGATTATTATAAATAGGATAAAATTACAACCAGTCGTAATTTTACAGGAAATACCAAATATTGTAAATTGTACGAAATAAAAAAACAAGAAAACGACATTAAATGAGACCAGAAACTCAAAGCGTTGGGACGTAAGCCCGAAAGAGAGGTCTAAAAGTGAGACGCAGTACGTACGCTCGCGTACCTGACCCACCCCAACCAGAAGTTGACCGCATCTTCTGAACTACTTTTTGCGGCATTGATGTTTGTTTTTTTTAAGTGAAACAGAAAATAAACGATGCGAATAAAATGTATTATATTATAATATTTCTGTTTATCTCTATTCAACTTAAAGTAGGAGGTAAACCACCCCAAATCGCCACACTATTATTGGCTCTCTGGCTTAGGTGGGGTGGGTCGCTGACTAATATTGTCTCTCCATTTTGGTAAGACGACATGCACCTACTTGTCTTTATGGCTCACAGATTATAAAGTAGTAGGATAATGGTATTAGTCCTATAATGTTTTTGGTATGGTTATTATATTGTTTGTTTAAATGCGGTGTTAATATGTTATTGGCGATGTTAAGTGCGATATATGTGAATATGACTGGTAATAAAAATTGTGAAAAGGGACAAAGACCCAGAGGAAATAAGTGGGTTTGTAAATTGTGGAAAGATTCGTCGCGACGTCGCCAGTTTGCATCAATACACTTTTCCAATTGATTAGAAGTGTAGCAGACCATGGATTGTCTGCTATGGACTATGTCAGGTTCAGATTTCTTAAATTAGTGTAGGAATAATAATAATAGGAAAATGTATTTTGCCTACTTATATTCAAAATACGTTTCTAGTAGGTAACTTTTCATTTCAATTTTTTCTGAATTCCCAAGATCCTACTAATTTTTCAACATAATATCACACCACCATCACAATTGAACGGTCTGCCTATTTGCAATGGATCACAGAATTTCTTAGTGTGCAAATTTGTGTACACTCTATAGAAATGGTGGGCAGAACTCATTAGTAGCCGGGTCAACCGCTAGGTGCGCCGCTATAGCAAATGCAACGTGTTTTCATTGTTGAGTTTTAGGCGGATCTAAATTAAATGAAATTTCATCGGTCAGAGGCAAAGACGCGGGAGATCCGTGGATATATTGACGCATGCGCTGTTTCATGCATGTTTTGGCGCGACAGTGGCATTTCATTGTGTCTTATGCACGGTTGATTCGCGATATAAATTAATTATAATATCGTGTTATACGCGAGTGTTTAGTGTTTTTATGCGATGGAAGCGACGAATGCGAGTAGTAGTGGTTCTAAAACCAATAATTCCAATCGTAAGCGACCGAATTTGACAGGAGGAGAACTGAAAATGATCAAAAATGTATACGAAGGAATATTGGAACGGTATTCTGGAATCACTAAAACTGAGGCAGTTGATATATGCGCTTCGTTGACAAAAGTCTGTGTAAATAGTGTGTTTCGTGCAATTACAGATGAGGAACCCATTGCAAAAAAGAAGAAAACGGAAACTCGTGGCATAAAGAAAATTGACGTCGACGAATATGTCAAATACGCAATTCGCCGGATTATCCATGGTTTTTTTTTTAAATGAGATTCCGACACTGAAGATAATTTCACTTGCTATTTCTGACGATCAACCTTTACCCAAGATATCTCGGAAAGTTCTTTTGAGAACTATGCACGAGATGAATTTTCGTCATATAAAACGAAATCGGAAGTCTTCTTATTGAGAAAAACGAAATTGTTTTATGGCGAAGAAAATATTTGGAAAACATGCGAGATTTTGGGATGTCAGACAGAAAAATTTATTATTTAGACGAGACTTGGGTAAAAACGAAGGGCATACTGTTGCAAAAGTATGGCAGGACGGCAATATTAGTAATAGAAGACAGCCATTTTTAGAAGGATACTCTACAGGACTCAAAGCACCATCTGGAAACGGACGACGGCTGATAATTACGCATATCGGAAGTGCATCAAGATTTCTGGAAAATGGTTTAAATGTGTTTGAATCGCGGCGAACAGGAGATTACTATGAAGATATGACGAGCGAAGTCTTTGAAGCGTGGTGTTCTTCCATATTGCCTTCATAGAACCTGGTGCAGTTGTTGTGATGGACAATGCGCCTTATCACAGCCGGGAATGGAGAAGTGGCCAACTTCAGCAACTTCACGTAAGAAAAGAGGAACAACGCATGTGGGATCTTGATACAAGAGTGGAAACTTTGGTAGAACCCCTTATAATCCGTCTCGGCGATAACGCCGATAGCAGTTCCAGTGGTAGTGAGTGACAGTGAATAATGTGGAATAGTACGATAAACTGATTCTTTCGTTCTGAACAAATTACCAAATAACTCATAGAGTCAAAGAATTTCTATCTTTTTTAATCTTTTGACATGTTCTTTTAATGATTGTACGATTGTACTTAGTTAAATTACTTTGATCAGAACAAAAGAAAATGGGTATTGATACATTCTAGTGAAAGTGATGTCTTATGTTATTAATAAGGTGTTAATTAATATAATATTCTCTTTATTCAATATAACATAGTGATCATATGAAAGTGACAGTGATATGATAATAATGTGTGCATGTGGTCATATATAGTGATGAATATTGAATATATAGTGAGTGTTGCAATGTTGATATAGTATATTTAATTGTGTTGTGTGATATGACAGTACGTGGTAATAGCAAAATATAATATGTGTGTTAGTGATGATTGATATAGATAGTGTTATAAATGCAGTGAATGCTAGGTATAGTTTTAGTATGGTGGTAGATGTCGTTAGATAGATTCAGAGGGGCCACTTGTGTGTAGCTTGCTACTCCTACGTCCCTACAAAGGGCAAAATTCTACAAGATCTGTTTTGATTATCTCTCTTTGGCTGGGTAAGCATTAACTCTTTTAACTCGGTTTTAAGTAACTACAAATCGTCCTGAACTATAAAGTTTTTTTAAACTAAGTATTACTAATTTAGTTTACTTATAATTAATGAAAGTAATACTATATTGGTATTATATGAATAATACTAAAAATTATTAGTTTATGAATGTACTTGATAAAGAAAACGTATAGAGTATACATATCACACATTTTTAGAACCATATAATAACAGTATTTTTCTTTAGATAATAAAAAAAACCATCCAAAGTACACTTCAAAACAATGTTAATAACTTGGATATTTTAATTTTTTTTTCTGCCCCCTCTAAAATGATACGCTTATGGAATTTCGTTCCCCTCGCCCCTCATGTCCTTGAGCTGTACATATGCTGGTGATGAATCACTCCACACTATTTCGGAACCAGGGTTATAGGTAGTTAACTATATTTCAACTATTGAATTATGAAAGTATTTAGGTATCAAGTTATCGTTTAAAATGTTCTAATGTATTTCATATTAAATGTTTCTATATGAAAATGTATTGAAGTAGGTAACTATACCGGTACTATGTAGGTATAGGTATAACTATACCTACA
>CAXKVY010009834.1:0-24534 GCA_964058915.1 Tetropium fuscum
GAATTTAAGCCAACTTGCACAGGGAAGTACTTTTTGTGAAAAATATTTGTTTAGTTCTTGGTACAAAAATGCCCTACAGAAAAATATTTCAATGAACGCATTCATAAATTCTATAAACATATATATAAAAAATAATCGAGTAACTAATTTATATACAGTGTTCCAAAACTTAACCCAATCCCTTGGAGGGCTGATAAGTTCATGACTGACCATAATATCAAAATATCACCTTTGATTTTCTATTAGTTTTCGAAATACTGGCACTTTTATGAATTTCGTCAAAATCGATGTCTTAGAAGATACTTTACAAGGTATATAGCGTAACATATTAGCAAACACAGTAACAGACAAAAGCAACAGTAACAAAAAATATTCTCTTCGTATTGTATGTATGTATATGGGTCGAAGTGTAGTGGTTGCACTTCCACTTAGGCCCCTTGTACATTCTTCCCTTTCAGTTGAGTACTTTTTTTCAAACCATACTATTTATTACGGGTGGCTTGGTGACATAGTCTCTTACAATTTTTATGTATGATAGTATGGTCTGAGTTACTGAGATTTATGGCCTTGTTTTCATTTTACCGTTTTATCGGGGACCGCGCGCCCGCAGCCGATGTGTTGAGTGATCCCAGGTCTCAGGTAGACTGCCACAGTCTGTTCCCCAAGCCGGTCACCCGTCAAAGACCCAGCCGGCGCCCGTCTTGCGTCTTCAGCTTCTTCTAATCGATTTATAGGTATATAAAAGATAACTTCAAACAAAACTGATGTTTAAATAAATTACAAATGTTTACAATTACATTTAAAAAATATTTAACCCTAGAATATCGGTCACTCGGCCTAGAATACCGGTTTTCGGCAATGCAGCGAGACGAGATTCTCAGTACCCTTATTTAGTGTTTACCTAAACAGTGATGTATGTGGACTCTTTTTGTTTTATCGGGGTAGTGGTTTTTTTGACGAATTATCATTTTACAGTATTATAATTTTGTGGTAAGTGAAAATGTTACTTTAGGTTGTGTTTTTTGAAATTATATTTAATTTCTTAACAAAATGGCACCGCGAAAAGGGTTGACTCAAGAACAACTAGATGAGGAAATTACACGAATTATGAATGGAGAAGAGAATGATCCAGTGCCTTTTGTGGAAAGTGGAAGCGACTGGGAGGAAGACAATTTAGATCTGGAAACATCTGAATCGAATGCATCAGATAATGAATTTGATTTAGCAGTTGTTTCATCACAGCAAAATACTTCATCTAAGCATCTAAACTCGAGACGCCGAATACTTTACAAGAAAACTCCCAAATAGAAGATGGGGAAGGTACGATTGAGACCATTTCAAATCAATCGCAACCTACAAAATCTGGAATAAATAGCTCCATAATTAAACCTAAAAGAGTGCAGCTATTTGGAAAGAATGGTCATAAGTGGTCTGCAGAATTGCCAGCCAGAGGAAAAAGGACAGCATCTAGAAATATGATCCATTTTGTATCAGGTCCTAAAGACAGAGCAAGGCAATATAATAATGTAGAAGAGTATTTTTTACATTTTTTTCTGAGAACATTCTTGATACTATTGTTCAACACACCAATGAAAAAACCTTCAGGCAGGCGAAAACTATAAATATCATTCCAATATATCTAAGATTACAAAAGAAGAACTAACAGGCTTGTTTTCCATTTTGATCCTTTCCGCAGCGAAAAAAGATAATCCCTTGTCTGCCAAGCATATATTTGACTCCAACATTTCCGGTAGATTTTATCGAGCCTGCATGAGTTGTGGTCGCTTTACCTTTCTAGTGAATTGTCTTAGATTCGAATCTAAGGAAACTAGACAAGATAGGAAAATTATTGATCCTCTCGCGCATATTCGAGAAATATGGGATATCTCTATTGAAACATGCAGAACATCATACGTACCATCATCCTATTTAAAAATTGATGAACATTGTGATGATGTGTGATTCATCAACAAAGTTTATGATCGATGCAAGCCCTTATCTGGGAAAGAAAACGCCGGCTAATGGTTTGCCGCTTGATGAATACTATGTAAAGGAGCTCTCAAAATCGGTCCGTGGTAGCAACAGAAATGTTACCATGGACAACTGGTTTACTTCGGCAAGTTTAGCTGATGAATTGTTGGAGGAGCCATATACTAACAATTATAGGAACACTACGTAAAAATAAGAGTTGCTGGATCTAAAAAATCGTAACACAAACACTTCAATATTTTGTTTTGAGAAGCAAAAAACCTTGTTGTCTTACATGCTAAAAAAAAGTAGTATTGTTACTTTCGACCATGCACCAGGGGGCAGAGCTCTTATCAACAACACACAACCCAGCAATTATTCAAAATTACAATGAGACAAAAACCGGAGTAGACACATTTGACCAAATGTGTTCCAATATGAACTGTAACAGAAAAACCAAAAGATGGCCTTTATGTGTGTTCTACGGGATGCTAAATATGGCCTCTATCAACTAATATGTTCTGTATTGTTCCAATATGTTTAAGAAAGGCCAAAAACCAATTTCACGTTACCAGTTCATGATAGATTTGAGTCGCCTAGCGGAACCATGGATGAGAACCATGGATGAGAGAATTAATACCAAAACTTTGCGCGTGATGTTCGTGCAGATATTGGAGCCATTCTTGGTATTCCTATAAATCCTGTGGAGCCTGAACAAGGAGAGCCTCAACAAAGAAAAAGAAAAATATGTTTTTATTGTCCGAGCAAAAAGCGACGAATGACGACCATTTACTGTGACAAATGTAACCAATTTGTGGGGAACATTGGGGCAATGTTTGCACTAACTGTTCTGCAAATTAGTATAACATTTGCAAATCGTTTGTATGAAATAAATAAATAGTTTTCTGAGTTTTGTAGTTTTACTGGAATAATAGGTAGTATTTATTTTCGCTCATATCGCAGTTTTTTCTTTAGGTCGTAAAATTTACGATAGTCGATAAATTTACGATAATTACGTTTGGTGGCAATACTCCGGTATTCTAGGGTTAAGACAACAAATTTCATACTTCAGGCTGTATGTAGTGAGAACAAAATCAGCCACGCAACAACTAATTGTGGACTACAAAAAATAGAAGAGAAAATATCAGCATTATGATTTTAAATGCTTCATGTATCACTATAATTTTATTCACAAAAAACCTCAACTTCGGCCACGTGCGTCAGTTGAAACTGAGTTCCCTCTAAGCAAGTCTCCTCCCTTAAAGTAGGTACCGAAATATCGAGACTTAAAAGACCCCGTATGTGAAGTGAGATGAAATACAAAGCGCATTTTACGATACGATGTAATATTTTAGCATTCCAATATAACATGAATTTTCGCTTATGAATGGAATATAATATAATGAATGGAATAAATGACGAAAACTTCATCTTTGTGCCTCCATATTGAATATTTATTTTGACAAAACTGCTATCTGCTATCACTAAAACCTCGAGATACAGATTTTGAGCAGAATCGAACATTAATTCGCAAAATTCATTAGCCATCTTGGAAACAAAAAATTCGTAATCTCCGTCCACAAATTCCCGAGACGCCGATTTTGAGTCGATGCGAGAGGACAAAAATAGAATTGCAAATATGACCACCATCTTAGTTATTAAGGAACACCCAGATACCTATTATGGTCAATTAATACTACTCTATCTCAGGCCATTTGTGACACGTCATAATATGTCATTTTAAGCAGCGGGGTGAAATAATCTGATAGTTGGCAAACATTATAATCACTTTTTAAGAAAAAATAACGGTAAAATATAATATAAATTTATGAAACAAAAGAAAAAGTTGCCCCATATTATAATAACGTAATAAGGGGATTAAAAATGGAAATTGCAGGGTTATTTTATGAGAAAGATGTGTTTTATTCCTTGACTAAATATACCTCCCTTCTAAATGGATATGTACATCATAGGAGAAACCTAGAAGAAGAATGTAAAAGTTCATCTCTTCCAAATACTTGGTTCAACATAATGCCGGTAGCGCTCTATGTGAAAACTAACTAACCGTGATAAAGAGGATCAGTTTTACCTTAGACATACTTTAAATCAGGTGAGTGCCTGCGAAAAATTTTAAAACGTTCTCGGTCGCGTTTGGAAACTGCATAATACTAAGTAAATATCCAACTGATCTTAAGAAGCAAAAACTGAAAGAACTTCTTTTATTTAATGTCCATAAAAACAAAAAGAGCTGTAACATCTTATTTTATATAACACATCTACGATCTAGGTATCCATGTATTTAAATTACTATTTATGCTAGATTATTCATTATAAAATGATCAAAGATAGGTCATATAATAATAATGATATAATAGTAATATAATATTAATAATAATTACACTACCCGTCATTCAGGGCAATGGTTAGCCCTGAAGTCAGAGACTTCAGACTATTTTTTTTTCGCGGGCCGCATGTGCATATAAATCTACACTTAATTTTCGAATCCCCTGTCAAATGTATAAAAAAGGCTCCTGTGGACTCCTTCAGGATGTGGAAAGTGTGGGTGTGGTCTCAATTCCTTTCTTTGACCTTGAAGTGTTTCCCATGGCAGCTATTTTGTTTTTCGCTCGCAGTACTCGAGAGTGCCAACATCAAAATTATGTTTCTTCAAGGTCTAACTCGGATAGTTACTTATAGCCCATCATTAATTATCGTTAATAAACTAATAAATTGGTATTTCGTTTTAGTATTGAAAATACTTCTGGTTGCGTACATGGGAGCCGTCTTTAAGAAAACGTTCGTGAATACGAGCGACCTCGGCATGGTCACGTCCACGGACATCTGTGTTGTTATCTATGTATATGTTTGGGTCATATAGTTCACTTAGTTACAGAGAATGTTAGTATGAAAATATAAATCATATCGGCTGGCGTTAATGTATATAAACATTTAGGGACTCTGTGTGACTGTGTCACCGAGCCGCCGCACAGTGGTTCCTTATGAGGAAAAAACCTCAAATCGTAAAGGATATTTTTGTATCAAATGAACACTGATAATTTCATGAGTACTAATGTAATCATCTATTAACACCATTTATTGGATTTTGATTACTTTTTTAGTGTGAGAAAAAACTCTAGAGCTTAAGAATTTTTTAACTACGAAAATTCACCAAATTTGGGTTCAAGATATAACTTATGTTTACTATATCTACAACTTGTTTAATTAACTACTATTACAAAATACTATCAAGGTAACATTCTTAAAAAACATCACAAGATTCTCAGTCAGTTTCTTTCTATATTGAAACCTCGAATAATATGTATCTCTGAAACACATAAAATTCCTGCTTTTAGAAGTTTTTTTTTTAATTACAGAAAAAGCTCCACCGAGCTCCAAGCTATAATTAACACCCAATTGAAGCTAATACTATACCGCCGCACAGTGGTTCCTTATGAGGAAAAAACCTCAAACCGTAAAGGATATTTTTGTATCAAATGAACACTGATAATTTCATGAGTACTAATGTAATCATCTATTAACACCATTTATTGGATTTTGATTACTTTTTTAGTGTGAGAAAAAACTCTAGAGCTTAAGAATTTTTTAACTACGAAAATTCTCCAAATTTGGGTTCAAGATATAACTTATGTTTACTATATCTACAACTTGTTTAATTAACTACTATTACAAAATACTATCAAGGTAACATTCTTAAAAAACATCACAAGATTCTCAGACAGTTTCTTTCTATATTGAAACCTCGAATAATATGTATCTCTGAAACACATAAAATTCCTGCTTTTAGAAGTTTTTTTTTTAATTACAGAAAAAACTCCACCGAGGTCCAAGCTATAATTAGCACCCAATTGAAGCTAATACTATAGACTACTTATCCTCCGAAATTCAGCTGCAACTACTTGCGACTTCAGCTTTTATCCCACTTTAACACTGAAATTGAATAAACTTTTATTGGTCTTGAAAAAATGAAAATAAATTATAGTACCTAATATAGTAAAGTTTGTCGTCAATAAGTTGAAATGGTCAATATAGTCAATGGTAATATAGTCCATGTTCACAATAAAATTGTTGTGTTTCGGTCGAGCAATAATAATTATTAAAAAAATCCCATATAATATGCATGTATATCCCACCATCCTGTATAATGTATATTATTAACAAGTAAATGCACCTCTCACGTCATCATAATTACACTGAAACAAACCCTTTCTACCTTAAACGCGACGTTATTTATTTTGAAAAAATTGATAATTAAAATAACTGATTAACACTTTAAAATGACTCACTCTGTATTAATATAAGAAAATTATTTTGCTCTAAATTTGCATAAATAAGACTCTTATTGATTTTCAAAATACCAGAAATCTCAAAAAATGTAGATAATAAAATGAGCTATCACTACTGTTATTTAAGAATTTTAAAGAGATGGCCTTGAGAGTTAGAGAGATGAGAGGATCAAAGTGTTTTCTTCCATGAAAGTCTTTACCTTCGACAGGAAATTGACGGGCCTCTCATGAAATGCAATTAACCCGATAGGAGATATGAAGTTTTTTTCCAAATATTACCTTTTGGCCCCACTGTGCGCCGCCTGTCAGCATTCATTGCATCATTCCCGATCGTGAAAGCTGCCTGGGCCACTTGGCCGCTAGTGTTTAATAATTATTAATCTTATGAATATTAGTTTAACCTGTAATATCAAAACTGTTCGAGTATAAGTAGTAATTCCCTTAATTTTACTTGCCCAAAAAATAGTAATGACGTGGATAAAAATCATATTTTTTATACGGGGTGGTCACAAATTACAAAATCTCAATAAATTTTTAGTTTTCGGGAAAACGCTATTATTTATATGTTGGCAAGCGTCCTTGGCCCTAACCGTTGTAGCATAATATAACCGCTCAGCTGAGGCTAAGAACGTGCTAATGGCATATTTATATTTCTTATATTTATATATTTCACTCGATTGGAGCTAGGTAGGAAATAGAATAAGGATATAGTGGCAGAGACAACCAAGAGACGCGCAAGTCCATGCATATTTTGTATTCCCAATATAAAACTGGCCGACTGTATTGAAACGTATATGCAGAGGGCGCGCGGGTTGCTTTGGCATTTTTAAAAAAGCGCGCGCAGAATCCCACTTCCATAATTATTTTATTTTATTTTGTATCGAATAAATGAAACACAACAATGAAAAGAAATCATCTATTGATGAAAAACAAACAAAAAAGACTTACAGCGGTCATTCTGCCACACAGGAAAGTCCCAAAAGTAACGGACTTATGATTTCATTTTTTAAATTATTTCATTCTAGAATAAGTTACTACTTTAAAAGGGGCAAAAAACTCACATTTTTTCAGGTATAGAAAAACATAAAACATGTTTAAAATCACAAACACAAAGAACTATTTACATTGTACATAAAATTATGTAGGTATGTATATACATTAGGTATGGAACTCCCGGTGCTGAACAGTTGTAAGCTTACGCTTAGATGCCCTAGCATCTTTGCGATCCTGTAGATTCTTTTGATTCTTCCTCTTACACCACCATGGAATTCCTATCTTACTATCTTCCATACAGCTCGGACTATTGCGTTAATGACAGATTGTCGATGTTCATCACACAGAAGCCACGAAAAATCAACACTGTCCACGATGGCTTGAGTAATCAACACAGATATATTCTGTTTATTGCAGAAATTGTCCAACATGTCTTCTAAAATTGTTAAAATAATACGTAAACAAACACTGAAATAGAACAAACCTAAGATGGCGGCATCACAACTTTACTGACACTTTTGCAGCGTTGGTAGCTCCATCTGCGTTTACGTTTATCAATGTAAGACAAAGATGCGTTGATTGAAACTTGTATTTTAAGAACAAGGACAGGTCAAATCTATTATTTTCTTGAACAAAAGAACAAATTTGCTGATGAGCTTGCGCGTCTCTTGGTTGTCTCTGATAGTGGCGTTCATAGTTATACCACGTACTTAACGAGAAGTATTAATTAAAGCTTGTAAATTCAATATTTGTTCTCCCTGCAACCCTCTCCTAAGGGTAAAGTTCTATTACATATAAAAGTTTCTACTGGCCCAGATATAGTAATGACGTCGACAAAAACATATTTTTTATAGGTCAATATAATGGGGTGGTCAATAATTACAAAATCTCAAAAAATTTTTAGTTTTCGATAAAACGCTATTTATAAAAGTTTTGGCTTGCCTAAAGTAATGCCGACAAAAATTATGTCTATTATACGGGGTGGTCAAATATTACAAAATATTAAAATTTGGTAAGAGTAAAGTTTGTACTTTTTGATCACCACGTATAAAATTTTACATTGTCGAGAAAATGGGGTGGTCAAAAATTACAAAAAGAAAATGTTATTATTTATAAAAGTTTTTACTTGCCCAAAAAAATTAAAATTCAGAAAATAATAGTGACGTCGAAAAAAAATCATATTTTTTTTATACGAGGTGGTCACAAATTCCAAAATCGCAAAAAAATTTTAGTTTTCGGGAAAACGCTATTATTTATGAAAGTTTTTGCTTGTCTAAAGTAATTTTTAACTATTTATAGTTGATCAAAATAAATGCATCTCTTTGCCTCTCACCCTACAAAATCCCAACCTTAAAGTTAACATTTTTCATAAAGCAACTCAAAGTCATGTTACTTTTATTTCCATATTTCGATTTCGATAAATAATTCATTGAAAAGCTTATACAACTATCACTGTATAATTTCCATGACAAATACAGAATTTTCGGAAAGGGCTTTCTAACTAGGTATAGATAAATATACATGGTGTTCCATTTGAAATAACAAATTTACCCTGTCCCCGAAGATACGCTATGTCATTTCCGGTTAAGTGAGCAAAATATGACGGAAAAAATATTAAAATTAGAAGAAAGTGGAAATCGCATTTCATTGTATCAACTAGTTCAAAAATCATATATTATTATATTTAAAAAAATGTCAAACTATAATGGCGCACCCGGTGGGTGGGTAATATTATTATTTTCTCAATACGTATATTATTTCAATAAATAACACATTGTACGGCATATTATACAAGAACGAGTTATAAGATAGATGTGCCCATGCTTTATGTGAAATAACTTAATGCGAGTGAAGTGTGTTAAATTGTTTCCTATTTATCACGAGACGGGTAAATTGTTGGGTATGAAAAGTGCTCATTCGTAAGAGTAGGAAATAAATCACCCATAATTGACACATAAAGCACATTTGGAATAAATGTATTTACCAATAGACTTCTGCTTATATTATCATTGAGCTTTAAGCTTTTAATAATTCAGAACTTCTGACAGGTTACTTACTATTCGTAGAAGTCGTTGCCTCTCACTGCTCCATATTAGTGTTGGTATTAGTCTAGGAGCCTATTAGAATTTTTATAAATCATGGGAAAATGCAGAATTCTCATAATAAGTAATTTGTTGTGTTGCCAGAAACTCGGGATTTTGCTTGGATTCTATAGCCCGTCACTCGTGTTAAAGAAACGAGGCAACTCAGTAAGAGCAAAATGCCAATTTATTTGTTGAAGACAATTAGAAAGAAATACCACTACATATAAATCATCCACTGATTGCTGATAAAAATACCACTCGACGCTTTGGTTTGTTACCAATAAATATAAGAAAGTTTTAAAAAATATAAGGAACGTAATCCTCAATATTTGTGGAGTGATACTGTTAACCCAGATACTCCCCAAATTTTTCCACTGATTATTATTACTACACATACACAATCAGATACACCCCTAAAAACAAAGTGTGCCAAATATATGAATTTCAAGAAATTAGAATAGGTGGGTACTTTCAAAGTTTTATAAGAGCTATTCGTACTCTATAAAAAATATAAAAAGAGGGAACATATTAACATAAACAACGCTATATGTAATAGAAATAGTATTTGGAAAATACTGTATACAAACCACTCTGTAAAGCTTGGTATTCCACAGGGTTCCATTCTTGGACCTTTGTTATTTTCACTTTATATATAGGATTTTCACTCAGTTGTTACAGCATGCAATATTCACCAATAGGCTGACGACACCCAGATATATCTGGGTGTCGTCAAAGTTACGTTATAACGTAACTTTACTATTGATGATATAATTACCATGAATAATATAATTAATGAGGATTTAAATTTCCTATTACAGATATCCCTTGAACATAATTTACTATTAAATCCAAATAAATCTCATGTATTATTTGGACCTAAAAAGACTTGAGCAAGTAATTTGCTTAACATTTTACTAAGCAACGTTAATCTAAAAGGCTAGTTAAGGAATATAATACCTATATATCTGATTTGACTCAAATTTACAATTTATTAACAATATTATACCCTCAAAGGCATATTATTAATCAGGTCCTTAAGCTAAGTCGTGCAGGTCCATAATATTTTTAAATTAAATTATGACGCCTTTGAAAATATTAAGGACTTGCACAATGTCCTAATGCAACCACTACGTCTACATATTTGTATAACAGACTCATATTTGTATAATACTGACAACAATCATCTTCAGAGAATGCAAGATCCTTGAATACACTTCTCCTGCGGTATTTGGAAGTTTGATCATATAAGTCATAAATTCCAGGATGCTGGTTGGATGCAAATTACTGCTATGATATATGCATATATTTTCTGAGCTTCACCCATAAGTTCCTAATATCTAACACACACAGCTATTTATTGTACAGTAAATTAGTGAAGCTTGGCAATTTTAATTTAAATATATCTTCAAGAGATAAAAACGCCATACTGATACCAAAATACAACACTGCTACCTTTGTATGTAGTTTTTCATATTTAGTAAAACAGTTTTCCCGTGAACTTAATCACATATCCTTAATCTTAATCACATATAAAGTTAACTCAAATTTGACGTTATGTATTTTCGACAATTTTTGTTCGTTTTGGTCGCTTTTTCTTTCAAATTGTAGGTTTTTCTCTTAGGAATATCACTGTCTTAGTTGTTTTGGTAAAACGAATGATTTTGATATTATACCAGGTGCTATAAAAATGTTATGTTTTTTTCCGAAATTTCAAATTTTCCTTGTCCTGTGGGCTATACAAGGTATTGCAAGTTATTGCAATTATAGCCAATTTAAAGCCTTATGTTTTTTCTACATTTTCTTTTTTTATTCATTTGTTTATCTCTGTTACTTCATAAAATATCCAATTTTTGAGTTGACGTGATTTTTATTAAATTTATTAACTTTCTTTTTTGTCAAGTGCTCATTATACTGGTTCAATGCCTCATTATGCGTTCTGTTTTCCTTGATATCTTATAATTTATTGAGAGGTGTAAGGTGTTTTAGAAGAGAAAAAGGTCTTAAAAGGACAAAAACTCAAAAAACATACCTAGAAAAATGGGTTGCTTTAATCAATAAAACAACGAATAACAGGAAACAAAACAAAAGTAAATAGAGAATTAGTATCTGGTGTTTCCACCCCTTCCGCGAATGTCCTCCCATTCACATCTTTGGTTCATACTTAAAACCAAAGTTATGATTAGGTTCTGATCTAGGCCATTCCATAATTCGACTAGGCTTCCTTCCAATTCTTGTAAATTTTGGGGTTGTCGTCCCTCACTTCGTAACCGCCGACGGATAAAATCCCAAACATGTTCAATGGGGTTAAGGTCGGGGTTACGGGCTGGCCAGTCTAAGACAGTGATATTCCTAAGAGAAAAACCTACAATTTCAAAAAAAAAATCGACCAAAACGAACAAAAATTGTCGAAAATACATAACGTCAAATTTGAGTTAACTTTTTGGTAGTGCGTTAAATAAGTTGCACAGTGTATATGAATTATTCTTTTTATTATGTATTGATATGTTATTATGAATTTCTACGTTTTGTTGCAAAAGAAGTGAATAAAGACGGTTTAATATTATTATTATCACTAATAATAAATAGCATTTAATACAAGCGAAAATCAATCATTGACATTAGGCATTAGGCATCTTTAGGCATTATTTAATATTTTTACATTTCGAGGCGAAATACCCAATTAAGTAATGGAAATTATGGAATAATAACTAAATTGTTCTCAGCGATAGAAATGGTAATAAATGGTCAAATATCACGAATTTTATATTCAAATGAAAATATTGACGTGAACCTACTTTCCATTGAAGCCACTGTAAACTGAAATATTACTGATATCATAGTAAACCTAATTATGATCAGGATATTTCAACATTCTAAAGTTCACCAAGCGCTAAGGGAGTTGCTGAGCTAAATATAACATCTCTCCCTATCTGAGTCTTTATTGACCTTATACTGAAACACTAATTATGGGTTCATGCCAATTATATTTCTGCAATTAAATTTGTGCACTCAAATGTCATAATACACTGCGTAGTTTAAATGTGTCCGTGAAAAAAGAATTTAGATTTATTTCGTAATGGAAATTTTCTTTATGAATAGTTTTTTCCATTTCACATCGTCCACAGAGCATCCGGTCATTTTTTGTCTGCGCAACGAAATATATTTTTTGAAGAGATCTAAAGAAAACCACCTTTTTTCAAGTTACTACTTTACATTTTGTCAATAGATGATAATATAGGAAGATTTCGATTTTTCCTTGACAGAGCGGGAAAAAATTTCCCGCGCGCAATTCTAATCATAATTCTTGCACTAGCTATTCATTTATTGTGAAATTAAACCATTTCTTATTAATATTATAAATTTTAACTATAATATCACACAATTAGCTATTTCAAACGTATTTGGTGAAGTAGAGGCCGTGTTTTTATTTATATGATCTCTTCGACCCAATAGTTTTGAGCCTACTTCAAGTTTTTCTTAAACAGAATCCTCTATATATTCTTCTTCCGCGTTCCTTGCTTTCCATCCATGATGCATTTAAAGAGTACTGATGTGTGCTCCTACATCAACCAGTATTTTAGGAGAAGTTCTCCGGAAACAGAGGCCGCTGTAATTCCCAGCATTTGGCAATTTAAAAAATTCAGCAATATTTTTAGGGAAACTTCCTATAGAATTTATACCAACGCATAGTCTTGTACATTTTCCATTTCTATATCCTAGGAAGAATCACAGACGAAAAGAGGAATATGTTTCCGGAGAAATGTGAGAGGAACATTTCGACAAGATTGACTCCTTCGATGTTTCCGCTTGAATAGTAAATTATTTTCTCATGTTCGTCTATGTGCTGAGAATCTCAACATATATTCTGCAATGATTTTCTGAATCTATGAATCTATTAAATTGAATCTATGTTCAAGCTGAAGAAATGTTAGTCTTCTCGACGGCATTCGCCACTGGTAGCAACAATAAATACTATCTAAAATAAGAAACAATTTCAATATTTGGAGAGGTGCGAAAATTACACTTTACCTTCACCATCAAGTAGGTTTCATCATCAGCTTGTTTCAAAAATTTCTTAACTGCTGATTTTCTTAAAGCACTCTAGACTTCCTAAATCTCTGTGCCACCGAAATTTCTTTATGTCGTCCCTTATATCTGGGTTTAGTTCTGGAGCAGCTGAATCTGCACAGTTTTCAGAAATGTCCTATTCTTCTGACAGCCTGATCCTAGATTCTTTGTCTAGGCCCTGTACGTAACGTAGTTAGTTCTTTGCCGGGCGCCAATATCTGGTTATAGTGTAGATATACCACTTTTCCCTATAGGCCGTACGGTAGGGGCCTCGAGCAGCTGCTAGTGGAGATGGCCGTAATTCCAGGGGTCGCGGGTTTTACAGATAGACCTTTTAATACCCTATCTAAAAGAATATACAGATAAATTGTTACAACAGTTTTATTGCCAGTCTTTGTTCAGCAATAGATCTACTATCAATTCTATCTCTATCAGATGATATACATTTCCCTGCAGGTGATTCATACAGTCAAGCTTGGTTAAGCGATATTTAAAAGCATTACGAATAGGGATTTGACGTTAGCATACGAATACAGTCTTAACCATACGGTCTTAGGGACCAGTCTTAGGTCTATAGTGGCTATAGTTACTACGGGGACCCAAAATGGCGTTGATTTAAACAAAAGCGGCGTTATTTTAGCGTGCGTAGGATTTTCCCTACAATACAGCCTATCAATACAGTCTATATGGTGGCAATGCAGTCATAGTTCCCTAGTTAACATAGTTCCCTAGCAATACAGTCTATATGGTGGCGAGTCCAGGAACTTAGGGTATTCTAACATACTTACAGTACTCAATTAATGAGACTATCGTGACATGAGTGAGTCTCCCTGCTCGAAGTGCAAATCAATTGCTCGGACAGGAAGAGGTTGGAAATCCTCACTCGTGTCGACTTTGGGATGAATGCATCCCGTTGCAGCAAGTGGTTTCTTAGTTCTTTTGGTTGTTTTTTACTAGACAGTCTAGATGGTTTTCTAGCCCACCGTGTCGGACTATCGAAGCTTCTTTGTATTGGAAAATTATTTACGGGGCGCTCTATCCCGAACGTTTGTTTATCACTTGACTGTAATCGGAAGTGAATGTGCAATTTAATACTAATGCACAAACAAATAGATTTTTACGGCCAACATTAACTGAGTAAATCATAATACCTATATAAATACGGGATTTAATACCTAATGAATTCACAAGAAATTAACGTAATGAGGAACATTAATAAAATCATATGTGTAAATCGTAGGAAAAGTGTCTTTTTTGCATATGGCATATTTTTTCTCGGTTGGAGCATCGATCAAAAAAGGTATATTAAAAAAAATATGTTTAACTTTTGCACAAATAGCTATTTTAAATATCGAGGTTACTATATTCCAGATTTTTTAAATATAGTTATGTTTTTTAATCGCCATAGAAAGCGAAGCATATATTTAGTAAAGATCGATTTTTATTTTATGATTATAGCTTATAGCTTATAGCTTATGGATAATCCGCTTTATTACCGCTGGACTTATTACTGCTTATATTTCATTACATTTATAACCGTCCAGTTCCGTTACAGCGATAATTGCCATAATGACTACTATTCTGCTAGAACTCACCCCATAGTTTTTTATTGCAATAAAACATGATGCGTTAGGTACAATATTGCGGTATTCGCTTACGTTGACTTAAATGCTTCATCTTGTTTTGATGGTCTAGCCGCCATGAAAAATGGGTAATATACTTCTAAAGAATTAAACACAGTGACATACGATAAATTTTCGGTCACAAAGTAAAATATTTTCTACCCGAGTAAAAACACAATACCAAAGCTCTTATATGACATATTTGCCATAAACTTCCTCATATATTTTTCCATGAGCGGAGAAATGAAAATAATAAAGTTATGTTATTTATTGCCGGTGGCAATTGCCTGCTTTTGCGGTTGCTGCAAATGAAGAGTCGAGCAGAATTTTGATATGAATTGGTCCATGTTGCAATTACAGCAACTTGTGGCGCTAACAAATTGTAAATACATTTGTTGTAAATCACTAGAGATATATCACAAAAGGCACTATCACACTAAAAGACCTTCATCTCTATACATAAGTTAGGGGAAACCAGTTTCATAACAACATAGGTATATTAATACCATAGCCTTCTGTATTCGTGGCAACGTAGTAGAACTCGCCAGTGTACCGTTTCGACGTAAACAAACTTAGAGTAGGTTGTGATTATACCTTCCTTGTCCACATACTCTTTGACTTACTTCATTCATATGATGACATGAACTTAATTTACGAATAACGATCTCACATTATTTATAGTAGGTTTTCTATTTTTTATTTAATATTATCCTATTTCTGAAAATATGGTCAAACATCTATGTCAGAGAATAAGTTCATCAGTTTTTCCATTCCATTTTGTTTTAATATGTCATTCCATACAATCAACTTATCTTGGAGGTCTTTTCCGCTGCCTGCTATAATTGCCACGTCGCGCGTCGTATGTAAATGCACATGCGGATAAGTCAATTTCTGCAAGATTTCTGTATCCCATATATAATTTAATTCCCCACCTTATTTTACTCCTTTCTTTTTATTGCATGTTAGTAATAATTACAAATGTATAGTTATTACGCTATTGTCAATTTCTTTATAAAGGCCTTTGTCGCGTCAGCTAATTTACCATGCATCTTACTTTTATAGAGGCAATCCCAATCTTCTTGGAACTCTAGGCTTTCTCCATATCCATAAATGCAAAATGTATTTTTATCTCTAGCCACTCCAGCCCATTTCCCAATCTTTTGGCATTTCTTTATATTTCCATATTTTGTTGCATATTATATATCTAGAAGTAGCCGTATTCTTCGTCCTCCCATGTTTTTTTATCACTTGAGCAGTTTTTTATCTTGTCCAAGTGATTTACCATTTTTTAGTATTGTAATTGCTTCCTTTAGTTCTTCAATTGTTAGGCCTTCTTCTTCGTTTCCTAGTGTAATTATAATATGGCCTCCTCTCCATTTTGTTCTTTGTGTTCTGTTTAATTTTCTGTGCTTAGCAAGTTTTGAAAATATTCCTTCCATTGTTCCATACTTTTTCTTTCTTCTGTAAGTATTTCACCATTATCACACTTTATTGCGTTTATGGTTATATTTTTATTGAGTATCCACTGAGTTATAATATGAGATATATTGATTAAGTGAAGCTCGTAAAAGCTGCGCCAATCTTTCGAAAACCATGTAAAATAGAGGTATCGCATATTTTCGATGTGATCGAATTCATCTTCACCCAATGATGAAGTAGGTGTAAGACTGATGTTGTTCCCTATAGCGTCGGCGATTGACCATATCTGCGGAAATTGGTTGAAACTAAAAATATGATAATATCTACTAATAATATAAACTAAATAATATGATAATATCAATTAATCTACAACGGTGTCATTAACAAATTTAGCATCCTCATTTGGATGTCACTATAACCTTCATAATTATAATACTCAGTGCCATTATGAATCCACAATAACACGCAAATTTTAAAATAAAAAAATAACACAAAAAAAATTAGTTACCATTTTTCCTTGTTATTATTATAAAAACTTCAATAGCTTTTATTTATTGTAGACATTAATTACAAGTTCTGAACAAATTGTTAAAAAAGCTACGAAATTTGCAATTTCGTAGCTATACATTATGCAATTTCGTTTGTATACATAAAAATTACTGGTTGCTGTGACTATGACGCAGATTTCTTAAATTTTCTTCAATCCTGGGCAGTCGTAGACAAAATTTAGTTCACTTCGTGTGATAAAGGCTATTAAACATAACATGTTGTCGACTCGAGCTACCGCCAACGCCTTTCCACTAATAAAATAAATAACTATTATCCATCATACAAATGAGTAGCATGTGGGTAAGGAAGGTATCAGTATACTTATCCTTGGTATGAAGGTTTTTTTTATCTAACCAATAACTGTAACTATTAAATGTGGTGTACTCAAAATGCATATCCATTATTACTTGAAATCCGAAAGTTTGATATCGCAATCAATATGATAAAATCCTGGATATAGCAATATACCTAGATCCAACAAATACACTCCCATCGGATACTACGGCATTTAAGGACTGGAATATATTTGGGAAAATTCCATATCTGGCAGTTCACATTTTATATTCTAGGGGCCGTTAAAATTGCTGCAGCGCGCAAATACGTACTGTTATTGCTTTATTTTCGCCAAAACTTTTTGCGTATGCACCGGAACGCCCAACATCATAAAAGTAAACGGATATTTGAAATTTGTGGGTTTGTTTTTGAATGCAATTCGCAATTATGTTCGTTCGAGCGTTTATACTTGCAATGAATATCTGTTTTATGCCCATATCATTGCAAAATGTAAAGTGTGTGTGACACACGTTTTATAATCGCAAAGCAAGAACCATCTGATAATCATGACAATAACACCACGAATAGCGCAGGATCTATCGGTACGTTAGTTTGGGTCTATTCCATTAAATTTAGCCTTTTTTCATTCATTAAGGTCATTTTGGAGAGTTTTGGAGAACATAATTTAAAATTTTAATGTAATTTTTTATGCATATATCTTCTGAATGATATGGAATATCAAAATACGGTTTTCAGGATGTTTTTGGAAATTTCATTGGTAAAAAATGGCCAGAATATCATGTTTCTATCGTGCTACAAAAAATCAAAATTTCATTCTTATTGAGAATTTAGGAAAACCAAAATCGAGATAAAATTTTTATAGGTACCAGAGTAGCTTATGGACCAATTCGGAAAAATAAATTTGGCCGTTTTTTTGGCATCTCACTTATTTTCGAATATAAGAGGATTTATTGAAATTATGACATTTTTTTGAAAATGCTTTTCTTATTGTTTAAAAACAAAGTAAGTACTGGATTTTTTTCTTATTTTCAAGTAAGCCTTAATGCTTCTAACTGTCTCAGTAGCTAGAATTGACATTTCTTATACAGGGGGCCCGGGAATAATTAAAATGAGCAATAATTTTAAGATTTTAAATCTGTGAAGGGAAACCTTAGACAAATATCTCGAAACGGTTATTACACGGGAAATCCCTATATAACACATTTAAAAAACATGCGGTAGTAACTAATGACCTGGTGGGCTAAGTATTGTAGCAATCAAGTCATCATTGGAAACAAAAAAATGTTTGTCATTTGATAATGCAGCAGCAGAATATCTAAATGTTGTGTTTATACTGTTCATGTCGATAGTTTTCGCTTGAACAATATTGTACAATTTTCATATAAACAAGTGTATAATGTCACAATTGACAATAAAAGAAAGGAGAAATTCTCCTTTCTTTTAAATCCTCTACTACTTCCGATTTAGTGGGAGCACTCAAAAAAATCGGGACTTTTCCAAAATATGGACATCCCTAATATATATATATATATATATATATATATATATATATATATATATATATATATATATATATTTTGTGAAAAGTATAAATAGCAAAGAATTTCAAAGCTAATATATATATATATATATATATATATATATATATATATATATATATATATATATATATATATATATATATATATATATATATATATATATATATATATATATATTAATATAATATATAATATATATATATATATATATATATATATATATATATATATATATATATATATATATAAATATATATATATATATATATATATATATATATATATATATATATATATATATATATATATATATATATATATATATATATATATATATATATATATATATATATATATATATATATATATATATATATATATATATATATATATATATATATATATATATATATATATATATATATATATATATATATATATATATATAAATGAAAATAGAAACCTTCACAGATGTTCGTAAGATATAAATTTTACGTTTAATATCCAACGATGAACCAGATTGCATACCTACCTAGCATATTGTTGATATAAGATTGATTGCTCTGAAATAACATCCACAGTTCAGTGTTCATATAGTTGAAATTTGACAAAGTGGGAATACATAGTCAAATGCTGGACATAAGGTTCCTAAATAATAAATTTATTGTTAATAACATATAATAATGGCATGATTCTAGCTATCTTGTTGCAAGCACACATATAGAGCAATTTGTCGAAGCTGTATGGTAGCAAAATGGATATAAAATGGTTTGACAATCAAGTAAAATCTGTAAAGCTTAAGCATGTCACATAGTACAGTGAAATAAAGTCATTTGAAAAGAAATAATTGTGATTGTTGTAAATATTCTGAATTCGTAAAAATTTAATGACAGTACCTGTCATAATATTTCAAATCTACAGCGAGAGTACGGAGAGAACAGAAAGATATTGAATAAGATAGACCAAATTTAAGAAACAAATAGACATTATATAGTTAGGAAATAGTTTAAGAGAATTATAGATTATCCAAAAGACATTGATACAAATTGTAATACGTAGATTAAGGTAAAACAAACATTAATAGTGAAAGTATGAATAAACTTGATGTGAGTGCGCTATAGACATTTTAAATTTATTTATTTTAAACATATTTAGTTAAATTGCTAGCAATCAAAATTAAAGAAGGAATTCGATTCAGAGATAATATATAAAATAAAGCTTTATTAAAGATAAATACTTACCCTAGAAAATTCATGAAGGATACATCATTTAGAAAAGAAAAATCACAAAAATCAATAATCTTCGATATATAACGTTTCCAAACGGCCATGTTTTAACCGAAACTAATAACCTCAATAGCGCCTCTGCGAACAGCTTTTTTTTCATAATGCATAGGCAAAGAGTTTGTATAGATGACCAGGACAACACCAATGTGTATCACTGATAGTATATAGGTAGAAGACATAAAATTTTAGATTGAATACCTACCTAAGTTTCATATATATAATTAATTATCAATATAATAGAAACACATTGTTGTTATCTAAATAAAATAATACATATATCTATTTTAGTATTTAATTCATATTAGAATGGTGTCTATTTGTTCATAAATATGAAATTATAAGTACAAGGTACTATTTAAATTTTCAACTTCTTTATAAAAAATAAAACAAGATATATATATATTTGTTGCACTATCGTTTAATTGCCTACATTGCATAGTTTTTTCATACCTATCTACATTAAATTTCACTAAAGCCTTAGAGAATTCACTACTGGGAAGAGTACTGCACGCTAAAGAAAGGTAAGAGGTAATGAGCTAGCCTGGGAATAAAAATATAATAATAATAATAATAAAGATTATTTTTTTTTATAAATCTCTTAAGAAAATACAATAAAATAGTAACAAACAAAATTTAACATAAAGCGAATTAAGCAATTCAATATATATATATATTTATATATATATATATATATATATATATATATATATATATATATATATATATATATATATATATATATATATATATATATATATATATATATATATATATATATATATATATATATATATATATATATATATATATATACCTATATATACATATATATATATATATATATATATATATATATATATATATATATATATATATATATATATATATATATATATATATATATATATATATATATATATATATATATATATATATATATATATATATATATATATATATTGTGAAAAGTTATCTTGGGTTTGTAGCATTTCATTACATAGAGAAATAAGCAAATAGACGAATAATAAGGAAGATACACTTACCAGTCATATATTTGGACATACACATGGAAACGAACCACTTAGAAGTTCTTTCACCTTCATTGAGGATCTTCAGAGTGGTGTACGACCTGTTTCATTGATCATTTATATTTGAATTTAAAATATTAATACTCCAATACTTGCAGTGACGTTTTATGACATCAGTTTTTGACGGAACTCAAATTCTTAGAATACACAAACCTAGTCTACCATTTATATTCGTTCTATTTGAACATATTATATATAAAAGCATTAGGCATACAGTTATCCAGAAGGTGTTAAACTTTAAAATTCATAAAATCTTGTAGAACCTATTGAAAACAAATACTTGCTTAACTATGTGCTAGAGAATATTGAATTACATATACAATAGAATTCTGAAGCATTCAAAGAGGGAGTGATACAGAAATTGCTTGCTTAGTCGAAAAAATTTGATATTTTTCGAATTTTCGAAAAAACAATTAATACATAAGACCAACAAATGATTTTAGTTTTGACTACCATTTACCGTTCAGGGTTGATACGAACTTTGGAAAACGTTGTTGCCGATCTAATATTTTACGCGCATGCCTCGATATCCGCTGGTATGTGGCAGCAATATCGAGCTAACGTTCCAGGCAAATCTTATTTTACAAATATAAATTTGAAAATTGGTATATATAGATTACCTTTTGCACGAATACTTATACGATTAATACACAATTCTTGGAAACCTTTTTAAAAATTTAAACTCAGTTTTAAGCTAAATAAAGTTATAAATATCTGTAAGCTAAAAAAAATAATAAGTTTCCAATATTATACAATATTTAACAATTTTTTTGGTGTAATTAGTTTTTAATGATATAAATTAGTTTTCATGCTATTTGTAAAACAGCTAAACTGTAGGTGTACAGTGCTCTTAAAATGAGACGGATTAATATTGTTGTTTCAAGCAATCGCATTGTAATAATAGTAGCTACAAATGGTATTAAAAGATCGATTCCAAAAGGCTTGCGTTTGACTTGTAACAGAACGTAATAATGTAACGGGCTATTCAGGGCGGGGTTTCCACGAATCCCTTTGATTGTTACATTACAATTAAGTCATTACTAGGCTCGTTATTAAGTATTTGTGGGGTGAATGATTATTAGGTATAAAATATGCTCATAATGCAGTGGAACTAATAAAATAAATATGTTTTTATTGAACACCGCTTGTATATAATATATAACATTTTTTTTTTAAATTCGACATCAATAACTTCAGTGGCAATAACGTTTACATAAAGTTTCTTTATCTTAAAAATAAATTAGTTTATTATTCTCTTTTTTGACACCCAAACAGGTTTGCATTTTTAGTTATTAAAACATATCATGTTTTAGGTCATTCGATGATCAATCTAGACTCTAGTGAAGACATGAGAGATCTAGACGTTAATTTTTAGATGTATCTTTTCAGTAGTTTTCAGTAATTCAGTAGTAGTTGGAATATGAGGCGTCTCAAAACGTATTACAAAAAAAATTAACTGGGTAATTAAGAAAATGCAATAAACGTAAAAAAATCTATTTCACTCACTAGCCCGGACATCTATGATCACTTCTACTTAACTTTCAGATTATTATTTATTAATAATTATCCAATGTGTGTGCTCAAGTAAAATACAAAATAAACATCACGACCTTTTGGCTAATAAAATACAATACTCGGCTAAAAGCGATGGCCTAAAACACCACACATTCAAGGGGTGACTCACAGGCCCACCAACTCGCCGTTTTTTACGTTTCTACAAAATCCAAGGACTGTGTGAACGTAAACATAAAAAAATAAATCCCAGATTATCCAGTGTTTTCCATTAGAATATATTTCTCTCATTCACTGTAGAATGCACTGTACAATAAAAAAAATATATTATTGACAACAAATATATATTTATGAGTATATATTTTTCATTCCAGTTTCAGTCTAGTAAGTGAATACTAGTTTATTCTCTTGACTTGGGTAAAACACTTCAACTCACCGGTTCCCGTGCGGTGATATTTAATCTGCCAAAGATTTATAGTCCAAGTTCAAGGAACCAGGAACTGTCATGAGCACAAAGAAATTTAGCTGACATCTATTATTACGTCTCTATACTGAAGACGAAGGTAAGGTCGAGGTGATATCCGGTGACATGGGGCGAATATGACGTTCTATTGTACGCATTTGGATATGAACCGCTTCGTATGGATCCCTACTTATTGACATTTTTATAATCCTACTTAAATTCTATATTATATTACTTCCATAAATATGCCAACCTAGAGATCATTACTTATAAATTATATACCAAATATTATAGAAAGTGAGTAGATTCGATACCCAGGATAATTTGGGGACTATCTGACTTAGTTGTGCATGGTCAGTGGCGTCCACGGGAATTTTATTTTTATTTTTTTTAAAAGCTTAGCTAGCGTAGGCAAACTTTAAATCGCTGTTGAATGTACTCCAGGGGTAATAATATAATAAACATGGTGATTGACGCATCATTGGCGAGAACCATTATATACCAACAACGGAAAAATCGAGATGTTACCTTTTTCGGTCATGGTGATATCTAATTCAGAACAACAAATTTTCTGATACCCTAATTTAATCCCACAAATAGTCGCTAAGTAGGTGAACACAATTACCTATTTAATTAAAATTAATATAATTTTAATATACACTGAGCTCGTAAAGTTTGGAATAAATTCAATTAATCGTTATTGAAGGATTTTCACAGGAAATCCTCGGATACGTCAACTTTATTTTATAAAATGTCACTTTTTTCAGCCATCGATTTTTTTTTGTTTTGTTCGTTTTTGAGCTATGACGTCATCGACAATTTTTTTAAATGACAACCAATATTTTTTTTCACGGATTTCGATAGAGCACATTTTTCTGAGTGCGAATATGTCAAAAACATAGTACCTTTAACATTAAAGAGTTCGAGATATTCGGTTGCAAAGTTTTAAGAATGAATTATACAAACGATGACCAAATGCTAATCATTTATCAAGAAAGCGCAGGAAAAACAACAGTTTTGACAGTTGTCACAATTTTGAAGTTTTTCCTCGCAAGTTTGTGTTTTAATCAGTTGAATAATATCATTAAGTAAGTTGATTAATCATTATTCCATCATAATTCATTTTATTTAAAAATGGTCCGTCGTTTGAGTGAAAGGGAAAGAAACGAAATTTTGATGATGATCGGTTACGGGGACAGAGCTAGCACACAAGTAGAAGTTTGCCGTTTATTTAACAACAAATATCCAAACAGAGAACCAATTACACAGTCCACCGTTAGCAAAATAGAACAAAAGTTTTTAGAAGTGGGTCATACGAGAGATCGCCCTAGAACGGGTCGTCC
>CAXKVY010009835.1:0-39752 GCA_964058915.1 Tetropium fuscum
AATCTCCAAGTTTTTATTTTGTTTTAGGGCTTAGACTTCGGCTCTTCCCACCACGACATAGCCTCCTTGACTCCGTGAAAATCTACAAAAACTGCAGCGTGTTTGCTAACTAAGAATATAGACATATTGTTCGGGAGGTTGCTAAATAATGCACGATTGACGTCAGAGTACAAAAATATTGAAAATACGCTACTATATTGCTTTTGAAGAAGTACTTTTTTGCAACAACTTTAATCATGCATTTTTTAGAAGCTACGGGAGAGTTTTGAAGGATATTTTCGGGCTCTGTTTAGTTTTTGCCGACGATGAATTATAAATCGACGAATAATGAATTACTTGCAGCGTTACACTGGTGGAAATTAATATTTAACTATTGGACATTTGTACTTATTTTGCTAAAACTACACGTATTACAGAAGTGTGAGAAAACTTGTCAATTCTTATGGCTATTAATAGTAATGTAACAATTGCTAATTGAGGATATAAAATAGTGAATATACTAGGAAATTGTAGAGGACATGTTATATCTGAGTTTTAATGGATTCGATAAAGTCGGGAAACCCAGACATAAGACATTCGGTGCATTAAGTTTCCCAATTCATAAATTAAGCGGCAGATAAGGTTTATATAAATAGTCTCGAGATTTAGTCGAATTTGCCGATCCTATCTAAAAAATATTGCAATTCAGCATTGCTAGCGTGGGACCCCAGAGAGTGGAAAAGGGCAGTTGAGTTTTGGGTGACGCGACGGACGGGAGCTCAAGGTAACGGCGAGGGTTTCCAGCGGACTTACTAGTGTTGTATTTTCATTTTTTTTATACTTTTTACTTTTCTTATACAATAAATTTAAAAAAAAAATCTGTAGAAACGTCCTTAACTCATTTAATTTATAGTTCCTTAATTCCGCAATCGAAATCGGTTACTTTGGCACTTGAATGGCCTCGCTAGGACGCTAAAGTTCAAAAGATATATCCAAAATCCGAAAAATTCTAAATCGGACTCGAATTCTAGTTCGGATGGAAACAAATGAATTTTATTTCATACAATGCATGTAATTAATTTTCACCTAAAGTTATCAACGTTGATAGCTATCAATATTGATAGTGTCACTTCACCAAACACACAACGAGAACATTACACTACGTTATTTACTGGAATAAAACCATAAACAGAACTTATGCATTTACCCTTGTCTACCGTTGCGTATCTTGCAACTCAATTACCAGCAGCAGTGCCCCTCGAAAATTTGTAATGCAAGCAAACTGATTCGCTTTACTATATTCTGCTAACTGTGGTTCGTCGAGTTTATCGGGTTTCATATTTTAAGTCAACGACTCAATACAGCAGCGGCTTTGTCTGTCTGGTTGCAGGACCTGATAACAGCTGACTAATGATAATCCTGGAACTGTGCAGGAGCATATTAGATTGTGTTACCTATTTCTCTCACTTGAGGACTGCGCTGGGCGCCAGTTTTATTTAAATGTATTTATTAGAATTTAATCTATAGGCAAAGGTCCTCCTAAGTCATATTTTTTAAATTAACATTGTCAACTTTTTAATCACAGTTTAGGGTGTTTTGAGATTTGTAAAATAATAATAATAATAATGAGGTAATTTATTTTCAATAATCAACAGTCAATTAAAGGAAATTTCAATTTATGAAAATAATCAAAATATACATAAAATAAAAATAAGAACGTACAACGGTCCTCAAAACAAGGTCCGGCAAAATGATCTCCCGGGTTTTAGTCTTAAAATCGCTATTAGAAATGCTATTTAGAATTTTATTTTATTAAATAAAAATGCATACTGTGCCATTTGTTTGCATTGTTTTGAAAGTTACAGCGTCTAAGTGGCGACCATTTTTTTCGATACACAAGGTTTCGAATTCGATACACTAAATCGCATGGTGCAAATTCGGGTGCACGCGCAAGCCACCCAACGTCTCCGCGTAATCTCGTTGGAAGATGTTCTAGAAACATTTCCTTTAAAATGTCCATTCACCGTCTCTTATTTCACATTATAGTCTTCTATAGAGCAGGGAACGACAATTAAGACAAAAAAGAATCGTGTAAATCCATTGGATAATTTCGATGTTAGAGCGGCTTGAATCACATTGGCAGGAAGCATTTACCGGTCGACGGCAACGCTCGTGATTTTTTTTCCAATTTTGGCAGAGTGCAGGTTCTAGGTGTACAAGTGCAAAACATGGTGTGCACCAAGGAATAGTTATGGGGCCAGTAAATCTCTTTTTCGTTTTATTTACCAAAAATAGTTCATTGTTTGCCTGTAATTTGTTCACGTTTTCGCTTTAAGTCCTCAAAATTGTCAAAATAAATTATTTATTCTTTATATATACATTTCAAGAGGCACCAATTATTCCAGATTGAACCGGTTCGGGGACGCAATGGGCAACAGTATCTTGCTACGCGTGGCAGTAGATAGGAAGCCGCCGTTGTTCTTTGCCGCTATAAGCTTTCATTGCGGCATCCAGAAGCCGTGGTCACGTCCCGATTTGATTACACCCTAATCCAGTGTGCATGTTCATTTGCATAGTCTACTTAACCGGCGTCTATCTCTCTCGGGATTATCGAATACAAGCAATGCTTATCAACCGCCGTTCGACCATCCACCGTTTAGAGCTCGTTCCGGGCCTGGCGTTTGGGACAAATTGGAGAATTAACGCCGTTTAACCGGACGGGGTTGCAGCTTAAGCCAACGAGATGTCTGAGGGCAGGTCTATGCGGCTGCGGATCGGCAATGCCTTGGATATTCAACGACTGAGGTTAGCGGTCGAGAGAACAAGGCCCTATTTCACAAAACTACTATGGAAATTTCACTTTGCTTATTTTTGAAAAGTGCAAAGCTTTCGTGTTTCTTAAATAAGGTAACTTACTTTGCACGTTTCCGACCTGTTACTTTTCCGTTTGCATAATACTAAATGTCATTGTGAAGTTTAGCAAAATTTTAACAGGTTCAGCCAAACATCCACGCGCAGAGCGCCGCGTCAACTGAGAGGCTGGGCGCCGAGGTGCGTCTGGTACATTTAAAGAAAAATTAGGAAATTATGTTAACAGTTCCTTACGCCAAGGGGCGTATCATCTGTCATTGTTAAATGACATTACCCAATGGGCATCGAAGTAGATAAAAGTAGCAGTACGATTAAGTATTTTTCTACAATCGCCTCAATAGTAGGCTTTTGCGCTTTCAATTCTCAACGCAAAGTACGCCATTTCCGATGATGACATAATTGTCGCTTTAAAGCGGCAATAGTGTCAATTCCCGCTCGCTTCTTTATTATAAATTCCTTAGCAGGCGCTTGTCAGTCAAAAATGACACATGAGAAATGTAGCTAATAAAAAAAACTTATAAAAATCGGTTCATAAATAAACATATGTCAAATACATACAAGAACACACTGTATTAAGCGATTGTAGAAAAAATGTTGTATGTATTACGAGCACAAACTGCCATTCCGCTTTTAAAAGAATACCGGTAAATTTATTTCGCAAGCTGCAATGCAGTACTTTGCGCTCTTAACGCACAAATAACTATTGTGACTCTCTTTGAGACCTTGTGATTTGTTTGAGGGAAAAAAAAAATAAACCCTCTTAAATGCAGATCCGAAAACGTAACAAAATTGGAAAAAGGAATATAAAATGACTGATTTGGTCACCGATTAGAGTTGAAAAATGTTTTTGGATTTGATAGTTTCTAGTAATGCATATAAAATTGAAGAATTTTATAGAATTTCGAAACAAAAATTACCGTTAAGTTAAAAGAGTTTAAAAATTATGGTTAAAATATATAGACATAGGCCTAAATGGGTTGGATGAATATTGGTAAATTTTGGTAGATTAACTGAAAGCGATGACGAAGAGATCCTCGTACATTGTCGGTGTAGAAATCAACTCAAGAAACAATTTTGATAAGTGATGAATGAATAAATGCTTTTAGCTTTAAATAACATTTTCTAATTTTTGCGTGTTGCAGAAGTAGCTGTTACCATAGGAGCGGATCTTAACTCTGAACTAATTATAACTTAACTATGAATTAAATTAGAACAATAAATTGGAATTTGTCCGTATATATTAGTAATGATTATTTAAATAAATGCTTGGTTTATTCAGATTCAACAAATGCCCAATTCTTGTTCGAGTTTTAGATTAGATTCCATTCGTTTATGATAAATTTCCAAATTTATTGGCTCTTCCTTCAAGTGGTAGTACTTAGATTAATATTCTTGACTAATTCTTTTTGTTGGAGCTGTTAACTTGCTTCCAGGTCACAAACCTTTCAGGCGCTTTTTTATTTTTTCCGACCATTTTAATTCGTTTATGCAAAGTAACATTTTCTTCTGTTTCAATGATACTGACATTGCTATCAACAATAGAGCCCAGCGGAAGCATATCTTCAGCGTCACTAATAACATCCGATTGTGGCATATATAACCCTTGCAGCTGAGCCGCTTTCACCGATCCACTCTATTCAGCTTTTATCTTTACCACCATCAGTCTCAGTTTTCTTTGCGTTGTCTTCTTCTATAAGTACATAATTATCACCAAGAATGACAAAAATCAAGTTGTTTAAGCAATTTAAAACCAATTAACCATAAGAAATAAGAATGAGAAATACTCATTATTGGCTATTCCATAACCTGAACTGAACTATTGGCTCTGAAGGGGATGTTACGTATCGCTCGTAAGAATCTTCCCTAGTAAGAATCAAGCTTCTCCCGAGCTTACATTCTTACTATGCAGAGAGAAGGCGGACGTATGTCCGCAGAAGAAACTTCGCAAAGAGAAGTTGGACGTATGTCTGCAGAAGCCAGTTCTAGAGATTTAGTTTATCTCTTTTAACACTCCTTCTCCAGGCAGATTTCTTCTTTTGCATTTGCATTTTTAAAGGCGAAAAGCACAATATTCTTTTCCCCAATTGAAGCCAAAACTACCAATTTCGTTTCAATTATTAAACTAAATTTGATCATTTGAATCAAAGTGAAGTATAAAAGTACCTAGCAAAATTATTTGCGAAGGGAAATGTTATTTCTCTAGTTGTCCGATTTTTATGAAACGAAAACACGTTGCTTCATTGAAAAAGTAATTCACATGGAACCGACTGCAAAGGAAAAATACTGCAAAGTAATTTTATGAAATAGACCTCAGGTTTTGGATTCACTGCTGACTGACGCTTATCAGCCTTGGTTAACAGTTTGTATCTGGGTTAAACAAATATTCAGGAACGCAAATGTCATTGTCGGTTTCGATGTCTGACAGTTGGTTCTTAACTATTCCTTCTACAGTTTTAATTGAACTCGGAATATTCCGAACTAATGTGAGTATTATCTAGTCAAGCGAGAATTCATAGTTCAATTCATAAACAATATGTGGATTCAATTATAGGTATATCGGGCCAGCATATCAGTTACAATTTAAGTCAGAATCCCCTTTTTTACGAGCCCCATTATAAGAGAACGTGAGATAATATTATAGCGGCTTAAGGACACTAAGTATCTGATAAATAATTTTGTTTAACCCGCACCGTGGAACGGGCTGAACCAAATACGAGTATATTTATCGTTTATTATATGCGTTGCATAACGATGGAATTCGTAATAATTGAACCTGTAATGTATGCATATATTTATTGTATAAGCATTTATTATGATATGTGTTATATTTGTTATTTATAAATTATTTGTCATAGTAGCCCTACCATGTTACCAGTTTGTTTGTTATTTAATTTTTTATTTTTATTTTATGTATTTGACTTGCCATAATATGTACAATCTTGTATCTCTTCTTGGTTAATAAAATATTATTATTATTATACTAGAGAATTGCCATATTGCAGAACACCTCAAACTTAGTTATAATATTATTTTTTCGAGTTGTGCACACTTTTCTATCTCTAATATTTTAGTATGAGAAGAAAAGGAGAATTGTTCTGACCTTGGCCTATGTACTATGGCCCTACGCGAGTTTATTTAACGCCAATACCTGTTAAGTAACCTTTGCCACTTGTCGGTGACCAAATTAGTCTACCAAATTTTCATACCTTAATGAGGCGCAAGTCAAGCATGCTGAATATCAATCACCGAATGTTCCTAAATTATTGGACGACAACAAGAAATAGTAACTTTAGTTAATAAGGATACGACATGATAATTCACTACCTCCATATCCACATAGATCAGTTTTCAGAAAGCCTAAGTGACTCTGGCCATGGACAGGGGAAGTATTCCCCCTGACATCAAGCATTTGAAGATAGCCACGATCATTCTATTAATTGTCAGCCTTTGGCCGCTAATCATCGACTGATCTAAATACATACATACCCTTACAAGCTCTCAATGTGACGTGTATAGATTGGTAAGGGGTATTCGAATTATTCCAGATGCCTGTCGTCAAAGCCCGGGTGTTAAATAATACAATAAGAACGATCCGGGGTTGATTTAAATTCTGACAAACATTAGATATTCATGGAAGTAGTTTGCGTATGCATAAACAATGACGCGTCATATAAAGGGAGGAATGGGCATAATTAGCATGACTCTCTATTGATGAGGATATTAGGCAGAGGGGCTTTAATCTAAGACGGGAATTGCGTCCTGATAATTGAGAGAGACAATAGATCGGCAATTTTGGGCCCCAAGTTTCCAACTCTCAGGCCTTATAATTGCCAATTTCAATTGAAATCTGCTTCCACGGTTATAGAACGCTGAAATGCCACCGTGTAAATATTCAAATGCCTGCGTAATTACGCCAACAGCTTACGCCTACTCTAACTTCCCTACGGTTTCTTATTAATACTATATGCCTACTTCATTATTACACACACATGGCTCCCATAGCTACTACAAAAAATAAGTAGTAGCTATAGTATAGCTAAATAAAAATAAGTAGTGAATATAACCCATATAAGGATTATATTCTTCTGTTACGTAATACACAGAAATGCCCCATCAGATTTACCCCCAAGTAACCTCACAGTTTACTCTGCATCAGATAGGTAATGGTTTCGTACAAAACTCTAATGTCTAGTTAACAAGAAATCTTGACGTTTTAGAACCCAGGGAACGGTTCTAGATGGTTCTGAAAAATTATATCTGATCTATGGATTTCGCCTTATCAGCCTCGTCAAAACCACCGCTACCGGCTGAAATATCAGGGAGCATGGAAGGATAGCATTCGGCACACCCAGCTATTGCAGTATTGCAGGCAATGATGAAGCAGACAATTTGACCAGAGGCTTTGTTGGATCCGGACAGCCGGGTTGTGGGGATGCCCTGTTAAATAAATAATAAAGAAGTCACTCGAGTGGAAACATATACAGATACAGACAGGTAGCGTTACTGACAAGTGGGCCCTGGCCAAGAAGAGCACAGTAACTCTGGACCATGGATAGAAAAAGACGAAGTAGGGCAATTGAACTGCTTACAGGAAAAAAAATATTTTGTCATGTAGGGGTGGTTTTATCCCTCGTTTCTGATGATTATTGTTCTGTCTATTTATTTTTATTACTATACTAGAATTACTTTAAACGTGATAGTTACTCAGACAGCGTTTCAATCCTTAAGAAGAAGACAGTGGCAGCGGGTATGGGTCACTATCGCATTTAAAAGAATATTTGTATAGTATGCAATTTGGTAATATTAATAAAAGACATTATTTCTAGAATTATTAATTAAAATGTATGGCTATTTGGTATTTAATAACTCCACAGTATTATGTATCAGCTGAATTTTAATAATACACTTGGTAATGTAATGATTGTCTGTCCGGAATGTTCATAACGCGAATTTATTATTATAAATGTTCATTATTGATTAACTTTTGCACATCAAAAATATATAATTATATACGAACACAAGAGGATCTATTACACATTCAGTATGAAGCTGTATAGTCTAATTTTGTTCAGTTAATTTAATTTATTTTGTAATGCAGAATGAACATGTACCGCGTTTGAACAACTTGTATATAATAGATATATGAATCCCCACTTAAATCACATAGAAAAACTAGGCATACAATCATTGATATGATTTAAATATGTTAAATCATATATAAAATAGGTTAAAAAAGGTATACCATATTTCAATCGATATCTTACACCGTCTTTTAGGAATACTGCAGTATTAGATATAATAAAATATACATTAAAAAAAAATATTGAGGTAGGTAACAGTTAAAAAAAGTGTCTGTGGAAAGAAAATATAGAACTGAATATGTGCACATTTGAATATCTCTTATATAAATTAATGATGCATTAATAAGTAATAATTGCAGATACTGGTGAAAATGGTTTTTGAAAATAAAAAGGTTTTCTGTATAGTGCACAATTTCTGACAGGCACTCTATATTATTAACACCTTTTTCTTCAAAATTATATCTTTCGCCTTTGTATAATCGCAACTAATTAGCGACAAAAAAAAACTACGTAATGTAAGATAATCTATTAATTTTTTAATAAATTTTGTAACATATTTGACTTGCTAAGTTGATATCACTGGAAGCTGGAATATAAGATCGTTCATGCCTGATTAAAATGGTATGTCCCAAGTGGTCGGTTGTCAGTTTAGAAATTAATATTTTTGTATTGTTTCAGATGGAATACTCACTTTAGGAAGGCAATATGATACTGGCTAGTCTAAGGTAAGAATTTACAACAATTAAGTTATAACCAATACACAACCAAAGCTTATCAACATGACTAAAATATATGAAAAATATCGAAAAAACCGAATTATATTAATAACTAAATTAAAAATTAAAAAGACAATAATAACAGTTTCGACAAGTTATTTTACGATTTAACAAATATAAGAATTTATCAAACTATATCTATTTATAATTATATATGTAATAGAGTTTCTTCAAAAGTGGGTGCTGATATTTTGTAGCCTCGCACCAAGATATGACTGTATCGTTGACTAAAAAAAGCAAAAGGGTAATACACGTGCATAAAGAAATGAAGTGCAAATAACTGGTCAAAGATTGCTAAATAAATATGTGTAGTGTTTTAAAATAGATTCTAAAGTGCAATTGTAAAAATCAGAAATTATGACAATACGTGATTGGTTGTCAGTTAGCTACTATATTAATAAATATACGAGTAACTAAGGAAGTGTATTTTGTTTCTGTGAGAAGACTTCCTTAACAAAAGATAATAATGCAGAAGAGTTCGTAGTAGACATTACAATCTGTAGCCGCGTTAAAGTTTCTCTTATAGAAAATTAAGTATTTAAATTCTAAAATCCATGTGAATTGTTAAAGTTGTTGTTTCCAACACTTGTTTCCAACGTATTATATCTTGTTAATTTTGAATTTAATAATGACAATAGTAATATCCTGTTAGTAATTAGATATCTAGGTTGTCCTAGATAGTTCTATAGTGATTTTATCGTATCCAGATAAGGATTATCAAGCTGGAAATAATATAAACAGGTCAGTGTATTTAAAAGAAGCCATCGTAACATTTCCACGAGCAGAGGAAATGTTACGATGGCTTAGGAGCAGTGTTCCTGATTTGGTCGATTTATTTGGTCCCGAGGTAGTTCAAATAGTGAGGATGCCGTTGCAGATTTCCGAGTGAGTCATTCATTTACAGTTGCAGAATACCACCAATAGAACACTGCAACAGTTTTTACGTAGTGCGCGTGCGATTGTGTTTTTGATCCCATGTTTTAAGTAATAGAAGGTTTTCTAGGTGTCTGAGGTTAGTTTAAGCTTCTATTTTAATTTAGTGGTATTAAATCATCTTCAAAGTAAAAACATTTTAAAATAAATATATGTACTAGTTGAATTGCAAACCAATCTATAGTTTTTTCCAGAATGAATTTAAAAAAATAAAGAAAATACATGGTCAAAAGTCTTTGAAAAGAAATAGCTTCAATAATAAATTAAATTTTCTTGATCATAAAGTAAAATTCATAAGATAAAAAGCATACATAACCACTTTACAAGCCTATTTTGAACTCAATTTGAGGTTAAGTGTTTGCTCTAATCAAAACTAAGTTAAGAAGGCTATAATAGTTTTAATTTTCTATATTTGGTTATAAAGTTGACATAGATAAATATTGAGACACAGTAAATTAAAAATTATACACTGGCCCATTTAATAAAGAGTCTACAAAATAAATAAGAAATTTAAAGTAAGTATCTTCCACCCAATTAATCTTCTAATGTCTACCTATTTTTCTCTCATTTTAAATAATTTCAAACTATAAAAATTTAATATTAAGGGTTACCATACACTGTTTATGACTAAATTTCATAAACAAAATTTTCAGAAATGTATCTACAAAATTAGGCTATCTATCTAACTCTGTAGTAATAAATCACAACACCCCCCTCCCCCCATAACAATAAATTTCGATTTTGGTATTATTCATTTAATATATATGTTGTCTATGTTTTTTATTTATTGATCATGCATATTTATATTTTTGTGTCAACATATTTATATTTTTTCTTAATTTATTTATCATTTTGTATTAAATATTTTATCATATCTATATATTTTACCACATAACGCGACAAAAAATATATAAACGGCGTCGTACTTTCCAATCAATGACCGGATTCTAGAACTAACGCCCAGAGGCATTATACAATTTAATCCCGCGATCAAAACGGATTAGTTCCGTCCGTTCTTGGATTAACGCTTAAGAAATTACTTATTCTCTCGAATTAACAGTATTGTGGCCAAAGCGATTAGGCCGAACCGCGGGCCTGGTGCTGACCGGTCGCTGTTTTGTGCTACCCACTTAAACACCTGTAGTGAAACCCCGAGGTCCGAACGAGGGGGCGAAACAGAGCAAGTCAATTACGTACTAATGTAAATAATCGTTTATTGTTTTACACCCTTTGGATAGAGAGCATGAAATACTCGCGCGAGTAACGGCCTTCGCAAACTGAACTAACAATTTTAAATGTCATCATCTCGGGAATAAGTAGGGGGCGAAGGTAGCCATGCCCGGCCGTATGAGGCGGAAATAGGCTATAAAAGTTGCTACAAAAGATTCATTTGGTCTAAATTTCCCGTTGCAGTCATATGTCAGATATATTCCAGATTTGATATATTGTAATTTTGCTACACACCTTTATAGCTTTCTCGTATTATATACTTACAGGGTGTTACAAGTTCGATGCATAAGCATTGTTATCTCAGTAACTGTAAGAGATACATTGCTACTGTCATAGAGAGCATATAGTGCGAAGAGCTTCGAAAAAACATACGAGGTGTGACAATAGTTTCGCATCGAAAAGTTAAAAAAAATCGTGGAAACCAGAAACAAATGTTCCCGGATTTTTCGATTTTTCGGAAAAAATCGACATTGAAAATATAAGAAGTTGCCTTTTTCGAAAATGCGTTATATAAGCGCCAACATCTTTGCCAATAATTGTCGACATATCTAAGAAAATAAAGAAGCAAATGAAAGATATTTTTATTACCTTATAAAAGTAACTATATTTCTATGGTTTTGTGAGGTTGTGTTAGAAAAAATTGATTCTTTCAGATTTTTTCAAGTATATATTTGATAATTGTTAACATATAAAAAAGGTAAAATCAGATATTAAACAGATTCATATGATAATTTTATATTGTAACCATAAAAAATAATAAACGTCACTATATTTTTTGTAATTTTGTAGTAATAATCGATTTTTTTATAGATATTTTTAAGCATATCTTTGCCAATTATTGAGATGTTATGGAAAATGAAAGCAAATGAGATTTTATAACTTTATATTATACAAAATCATCATATTTTAAGTAATTTTGAGATTTTGCAAAATGTAACAAAATGAAATCAATCGAATTTTTAATTGAAAAACTAGGCTCTGCAAAGGGCAAACTTCTTAGTTCAAATTGTTTAGTCAGCCCTTTTGATAAGTGGTAAGTCGGAGATCCAATAGACGATACTGTTGGACGCACCGACTTCCCTGGCTTTAGAATTTTTGGTAGACAATACCATCTAGGTACGGTAGGGTTAGATACATGTAACCTGTTCCTAACAGGTGGTTGTTACATGATTTGAGGACATTTTTATTTTAGTGATCATTCTTGATAAAGGGTTTCTAGTAAGTTCTTTATAAGGACCATTACTAATTAGGTAAGAAAAAGTATTAATTAAGGATATAGCTGTGAGTAATGGTTATCCTAGAGATATAGTTGAAAAACTAATTAGGAAGCGTAAATTTAAGGACACGCTTCGTAATTCTACGACCTTTGAAAAGGACTTCAAAATATGTATCAATCCCGTACGAACCCTGATTTACTCGTGGTTTGAGTAAGGTCTTCAAAAACGTGGGTATGACAGCAATTCATTCGTCGAGTAATAAATTACAACAACTCCTAGACAATCCAAAGTATAAAATTGTTCCAAATGAAACGTCTGGGATTTACGAAATTAGTTGTAATGACTGTGATCGAAAATATGTTAGACAAATGGGACGATCAATTAACAACATGCTTTTGACAACGATCATAGAATAGATATTAGTAATTTATGATCAGTTAGAAATGTGACGAATAGTAGACAGTTGGATGCATTTGAGAGCATAGAAATTATGAAATGTAAAAATAGTATGAATAGCGACAAGGGCCCTATACCGTATAGTCCGCTTTACGCGTTGCTTAGCAACTGATCATTGAAGCGTGACTAATGATGTAAAGATTAGTTTTAATCGTCTCCGGATGATGCCAACTTGATTGGCGAAACGCGCGTCGAGCAAAGTGAAAGTGTTTTGGTGTTTGTGGAAACTACTTCAAGTGTTATCATTACATCAAAGGTCCAGTCCTTATCGGTTTACGAGTTGTTAGTGAAATTATGCTTTCCTCACCAAGGAGTGACTTTTTGGGGGGGTTGCGCACCACCCCCAGAACTGATTATCGCAGTTTTATGATGTACAACCCCTCAACTAACATCAGATAACATTTATTGCGAGCGAAATTTTTATAATTACTGGACTATTTCCAAATAATATGTATAAATTATGACTCTCATAAATTAATTATAACACATATATTTTTAATATAGCCATTAAAAGAATTTTTAATCTCCACTGTTTTGCTGACCCCGCCTCAAACCAGAGCATGTGGCTGCCGATTGAACTGTATTTATTTTCACAAGCCTATTAAAACTGATTGATGATGGTTTTAATTCCATTAAACGGCGGCATCGGCACGTTTATGTAAAACGGTCCAGCTACGCACACATGAATTTTTACACAAATTTTACTATTTTCGTCAAACATTTCGCTAATAAATATTCAATCGCAAATCCTGCATCCAAATGCAAATACAATCATTCAAATGTAACAATTAGAACATTTTCACAATTTAATACGTTTCGCCAACTGCGGCTAATCACCGTTGTTTTTACTCATAATCCATTTAGTCGCCATTATTAAAAAAATCTGGTCTTAGCTTAACCCGCGCAAAACAATTTGTATGCTCGTATAATGAATGCTACTAGGCCAAGCTCTAATGGCCGGATCGCCGTATATCTTAAGCCTTGCAAATTTATGAGGCCATAAAAATAATATATACAGTGATATTTTGTTATGGAAATTAGGGTCTTTTCGCCCTGGTATGAGGGGAGTTTAAGTAATGATAAGTGAATTGGGCAATAGACATAAATGACAACAAATGATACGGTATTTGGAGACTAACAGATGTAAGAGTGAGGCTGTTCCTCGGTAAAATTTGATAATGTTTATGGGTTTCTCAGGTGGCTATGAAAAACGACAGCGACTTTACTTTTTGACGTAACACTTCGCTCTTAAAAGCGCAAGCTTCTACTACTCCTCAAACCAACATGGGAAAATGCCAATGGACAACACCAACGTTAAAGATGTCGATGGTATATAGTAGGCCATTTAATACACTAGTTCGAAAAAACTCCGGTAATTCTGATTTTTAAACCACTTTTTCAAATCTTTTTTTATTAGAAAAGGTGTGTTTTTAAGAGGGTCCTATTTTAGTTTTATTAGTATTGGATCTTGAATTCCGAGGATATACTCACTAGAACACAAGAATAAAGGGCGAATGCGCCGGTCACAAGTCTAATTTGTAGATTTGTAAATTAATTAAAAAAATATTTTCTATCGGAGGAAATTGTGAAGCTGAAAACCAGTCTCGAATCAACTTAATCATCGTAAAAATCAAATTTAAGGTGCAATTTCCTCGACTTTTCACGTATTTTATTTTTTCTATGGCCGCTAGAGCGCGCTGGAAAATGGTCAAAATCCAAAAAAAGTGAGAAAATGCGATTTTGGGCACTTTACGTCCGATTTCCGTGGATACAACCCATATTGACCATGCATGCGTTCACAGTTTTGAAAATAAAGAAAGTAATGCAGTCAAATGAATAAAATAAACATAAACATACTATTATATTGAACATATCCTTATATATATATATATATATATATATATATATATATATATATATATATATATATATATATATATATATATATATATATATATATATATATATATATATATATATATATATATATATATATATATATATATATATATATATATATATATATATATATTAAATTAATTAATATGTAAATTTTGATTGGTAAAGTTATTAAGGTTTTAAAGTTTCACTTGTGCTTTAAGAACGTGCTGGCAGTTCTTTTATAATCCGTTTGAACTAATACTAACTCTCCTCACGTTCTGGATGGTATCCGTTTAGTTAAAATAACAAGACAAAAAAAATCCTATCAGCTATTGGTGGGGGTGGAACAATTCCACCTTAACTTCCCTAACAAGGAAGGTCCTTGGGTATATCCTGCTTTTTATGTGCTTTTAAAGATTACTTCAGGTCACACAAAACATTTCTTTATCTATAAAAACTAACTACACGAAGTCCTGAGTACCTATGAATGTAAATTTGGCCAACACGTGTAGTGGAAATACAAAGCAACGTAGTTTAAATTTATGATCTTCCGAGATTATAATAAAACCATTTTATGCAGCTTTCCCTATATAGTTTAAAAAGTCGTCCTGTGTGCATATTTACTAATTACCATTGGCTAAAACTACTGTAATTCGGTTTAATCTGCTTACCTACGTTAATGTTTTAAGTTTAAAATTACCGCTCAAAAATATGAGTACTCGATGGAAACAGTGGGACTTACGGCACTAACTACAGAGAGTCGGTTGGGCATACGGCCAACTACATGAAAGGGGACACCGAACGTGCCTGGGGGTGAATTTAAAAAGCCGATGTATCCCCAGGGAGCACCTCATTCACATTCGAAAAGCACCGGATTAAGGGATTATTCGGCCTCATACAAGCCAAAATATTTTCAATATACTCGGGATAGGAGGCGTTTTAGAAGCACCCGGTGAACGAGCGGTGTAGTTGTGACGACCCCACAAAATGGGGATAATCTTAGGACAAAAATGTTCATATTATGGTCTACCGAACTACACAAGAAAAAATGGCTTGATTTTGTATAGTTAAACCGTACAAATATTGCGAGTGATTTCTGACTTAGATTCTGTCATTATTTAAGGTGAACGTAATAGAGTAATAGGCACAACAGGGGTTCGATTGGGTTAAGATCAGTGCTCACGGCCGGCTACCCCATGACCGGAATTGTAGAATAAATTTGTTGCAGAAGAAATCTATCACCAATTCTTGGCAGCAATGGGTTGAAATTTGCTAACAATTAAACCCAAACTGTTGGCAAATAATATTTAGCAGATGCAGGATCGGTGTGGATTTTTCATATAATATTTGCAACAGTCTATTTAAGACCTATACCAATTTTCAGGTCTATGCGAATTATTGCAAACAAGTAAAATTTTTATTGGTCATTTAATAAATTTTTTTTGCAATTTTTGCAAATTTCTGCGGAATTTTGCAAAAAACCCCTGCCGTTAATTTATTTCTGGTGTGTCTTATCATTAAATGTTGTATTCCTTAATACATTTTAAGTAAGCGAACCCAAAATACGAACATACGACCTACTTACCGAGATTTACTCGGCAGATACAATCGCACTTTATGCGGCAAACATATTTCTACAAAACGTTTTCCCATTGAATAAAACTACTTTATCTGCACAACAAGCACGGATTCTTGCTGTGGGCCAAATGCCGCATGTTCTTTTATTTAAATTTTCAGTAACGCCGTATTTTTCGCGGGGGCAACGGAAAATATTGTGCTCGGATAAGAACACAATGCGGCGAGGCATTGTGAAAAGTCGTAGTCTAGGCGTAGACGACACATGTTTCCCTCTTGTCAGCTTATACCCAGAGGGATTGTCGCACTGAGGAGTGCCGGATATTAATACCATTACTCAAGATACATCAAATCTAAACCAAAACGTAGTTTAATTTAAAGTAATAATGTAGAAAAGAATAGAAAAATAAATAGAATAGCTATTCATGTATCCAGTTGGGAATAGTACTATTTTGTGTAACGGGCAGATTTCTGCGGATGCGAGTTACAAAAAATGATGCGGGTTATACAAAATAATATTTCCCAACGTGTTTCATACAAGATTTTTTCTTATTTTCACCAATTTTATATTTTATGAGAAAAGAAAACTATGAATTTTACGTTTAAAAACAATCCAGTAGGTTTTAATGGTGTGACAGCTCGTCACTTTTATAGTTTGTCAGGTCTAAATAACCTACTATGTAATGAACTTTACACAACCAGTTGCGTAATAATTTACTTTTCGGAGCTAGTTATGAAAAGTAAGACGTTTCCTAACGACAAAAAAAAGGTTTTGAAAAGTCTCACTTTACATGTCAAAATTAGAAAAAGAAATATTTATCTTATTTAAACTGTAAAATATGTATCTCTGCTAGCCGATTCTTTATTTCAAAGTATGTGTTGATACTTGTGAAAAACATAGGACTAGGATCTTGATTCACTACTAAAAATTATAAATATCTTTGCTTATTCAGAAAGTTGAATATTAAAAGTTTTACTACGGATAAGAAAATTTAAGCTAGTCACATTAAACTGACAAAATAAATTAATTTAATGTTTTTATTTCTGCCAAAGAGTTGAGCAATAATCATTAAGTGAATATGTCTATTAAGTGAAGTACATATGTCTGGAATGTACATAACTGGAGATGGTATTTAAAGTTACAGCCAATGGCAATAATGTTTCAGAATTTTCACTACGAATTTCACTTTTACGTGACAAATTATTTAAAACTTGTAAAATCGTAGAACATATTTTTAATAACGTTCCACATGTTTCACATGGAAAATATTTTTTTTTGTAGTAGCGCTGGTATTTTAAAGCTACTAATTTTGAATGAATAGCTTCAAATGCTTGTTACAACTCGCCTAAAATTAATCGTACAGGTTTTAAACCGCACTAGTTGAGTGTGACTGCGGCAGTGGGATTACTGCGGTTACTGCAAACAAACACCAGTGTTAATTGGACGAATGAGCACAGTTTTCCACTGTCTGCTCCCGTTTCCGATTTCTGTAGGTCCGAATTCGAAACTTGCCTGCCAAAACGGCGGCCGTTAATGCAATTTACGCCGCGGTTCCCATCAACTAAATCTCTCAGCAGCTTCTTGATCATCACTTTTTATTTTTTTACCTCTCAATTAGCTGCAGCTAGTTTAATCCTGTCGTGTTGAACACGATTCGTCGAAGCCTCTAAAGCGGGCACTACAAAAACAGTAGCAAAACACACACATTTGAAATTAGAATGAGTACCCATTATTTAGAGATACATACATATATATATATATATATATATATATATATATATATATATATATATATATATATATATATATATAGTTTTTTATTTTGTGACATATTTGACACAGGCAAAAATGAGAGTTTTAATTAATTTTTAAGGTTACTAGACTGTTCGATTAGTATCATAGGGAAGAACAGCCAAGAAACCCTACGAACTTAGTCTATTTTATATTTCATTATTATTCTAATTTTGGTTATGTTAATATTATGTAGATGTATATTTATAGTAAGTAGGTATGTATGTACGTACTTATATAAGTTTATATATAGAGAGAATGTTTTTTGTTAATTTATTTAATACTTTTATATTAACAGATTGTAGATTGTAGAAAGATGTTCTGTATCTTTCTTGTTATTACATGCAATAGGATTTTTTTGAATATAAATTGATTCCATGATTAGGCGTGTTTTATAATTTTGTTCTTTATTAATAACTTTAGTATTTTCGTAGTTAAATTGATGACCTGTTTCATTAGAATGTTTTTTTAGAGCTGTAATATTAGCTGAATATTTGTGACCTTTTAAACGTTCTTCAAGGAGTTGCATTGTTTGACCAATGTAGACTTAAAAATTTAATTTAAAAGGTCACAAATAATATCCTAATATTGGGGGTTGCAGGGTTGTACATCATTCTGAGTCAATTTAAAAATTGATAATGTTGAACCTGTAAAATCCGTCTTAATTAACCAAACCAAGAAACCACGTTCTTTTACTGTGCTGAGAGACAATGATTTAAGTTTTCATCGAAACTATGTTGCTTTCCGTCCACCCAGATTGGTAGAACGTTGCAGTCCATTATTTCTCAGATATATTAGTGGAAAGTGTCATCGAATGGTGGTCGGTATTCATAAAATCAGTGCCACATCGCAAGAAGTGGCATAATTTTTGAAGCTGGACAACTGGCAAGATTATAGTATAGTGGACACGTATTACGACGAACGTCTGCTACCCTTTTAGTTGACAGTGGTGACCTCACTTGTTTTAAAAGTCATGGAAGATAGACATTGAGCACTGTGGAATGCTACATTGAAGACTCACTTTTAAATATAGATAATATTGGTAAAAGAATACTTAATGTATATAGTGGTATTGATAAACCAAATACCGTTGTCATTTCTGATCTGAAAATCATATCGCTATTAATGAAAAGGTATTGGACTGCTTTGAGAGTTGCCCCAAGGATGAGGGTAGGTACTGGAAGTTTCAGTGGTTTATTCAATTTTACTACTTGTTCAAACTGTGTATTTAATATCAATGTGGAGAAACATACATTATCGTAAATATTCTTGAATAAACTTCTATAAATTAAAACTTGATTAAAACGTTTAATGTAAGTATTAATTTATATCCTTTAAATTTAAAAATGTATATCTTTTAATTTTGTGCTGCAGAGTATATTATCTAATATGAAAAACATAACTGCTTCTGTGCCTTCGCGCCCAGAATCTACAGATTATATAATTTACTTAGGTCTATATATATAGACAAATATTTCGGTTGCTTGATTTCTAAAATGTAATCTGTCTTGATAGGCAATTTAAATAAAAGTTCGGGCGCATTCGGCTGCGAGAATTTGAGAACGCTAAAATATAATATTTCCCCGTGAATACGTTGTGTTTTCGAGGTGAACGAAATGAAAGCCATTTCTCTTTTTTTGCGAAGTTTTTCTATGACCGACAGCCCGTGAAATTGGCTTTGACACAAAATTTATAAATATATGGCCGTTTTATTTTATTTTATATGTACATAAACACACATGATGAAATTTTACTTCCTCAGACGCCTCTAATATCACTCGCGGGGTACCTACACCTACGCATTTTCAATATTTCGAGAAGTATGATTTCGGATGGGTGGCTGTTAAAGGTTTATTTAATTTATAAAATACCACATTCGGTTGTCGGTTAGTTTAGCGGAGAAATTTCTCAAACGAAGTGTTCGTTTGTCGTAGTGAATAATACTGAATGGAAAATCAGCAGAATTAGTCCGGTAAATTTTTATGATTTAACGCGACCCCACGGAAAATGTTTGTTTTGGTGTATAAAACAAAAGTCTAAAATTTCTACCTCCTAAATTGACCGCAACCCCTTTTTTTTCGCCATTTTGCGGTATTTTGGACATTTTGAGGGGAAGTATATATATGTATACATAAATGCAGGTTTTATGCACTCAAAACTGCCGTCAAAATCAATTTCAAATATTATTATTAGTATTATTTAATATTTCAAGTTGAAATATTAAATAGTTTCCGAGAAATTCGAGTTTAAGTCAATTTTGTAGCTAATTTTCAAATTGAGATATCTCATGTCCTTTTCATCCGATTGAAATCTGCTTGGCGTCAAAATGTAGGTATTTGCATATATTTTCATGTGGTAATCATCGTTTTTATACTACATAAGCAATATGATACTATTTTAGGTGATATATATATAAGGTAAGGTATATATATATATATATATATATATATATATATATATATATATATATATATATATATATATATATATATATATATATATATATATATATATATATATATTATATATATATATATATATATATATATATATATATATATATATATATATATATATATATATATATATATATATATATATATATATATATATATATATATATATATATATTCATAAAATGAAAATTCTTTTCCGTCAAGGACGCGCAATAATCGAAACTTATTATCACCCTTTACCTGTTGACTGACAAGCGAATTTTTTCAAACCCTCTTGCTTTACTCTACAACGATTTTCAAAGATTGGCTGCGGTTTAGCAGGACACAATATGCAAATCTGTAAATCTGCTTCCATTATTGATAATTTTTTTATTTTTTAAAAAGAGCAACGTTATTAATAATACTTGGAATATTTTAAATGTAGTGATCGATAATAAAATGACGTTTACGATAGAAAGTCAAACAAAGACTGAAGCATGAGATGAGATCACTAAGACCACACGTGTTCTTATAAAAACTGACAGCTGTTGTACCAAAAACTAGAATCAATCTTCAATCAATCTTGAATTTTTTTTTGACGAACTTCCCTTAAAAATGTCCAAAATACCACAAAAGGTAGGTAGAAATTTTAGGCTTTTGTTTTATGCACCAGAACAAATACTTTCCTTGGGGTCGCGTAAAATCAAAAAAAATTTTCGAACAAAATGTTTCACATACTCTACTAATAGTGCTTAGAAGAACAAATCGGAACGGAAAATGCATAGGTTTTCATTATTTGCCGTTAATTAATCGTGAAAGTGATAATATAACCGTTTTTCATTTTTTTAAAAATTAGAATGTTCTGCTAACTTTACATGAAGTTAGTAGAACATGGTCATGGATAGGAAATCCAAAAATTGTAATTATAAATTGCAAAATCATGACGGCGAATTCAACGACGTAAATATGTAAAGAATTCAGTGGGATAGTGTGCAAGCAGTCCATAATTTTCACCCCAGCGAGGAATCAAGACCAATAATAACATCGCAATGATAAAAAGGTATACCTTACAACATATATCTGATCACAAATAAAAAGCTAGCAAATTAAAAAGTACTTGAATCATAGTAAAAACTATATATTAATAAATAATACGTATATAAAGTTTACTTACTAATATTGACTTCCAAATACAGATAAATTCTTTGAAAACTCATAAATAAACACGCACATATTATGTATGCAATTCATTTAATCTTAGGTTAGGTATTAAAAATCTAAATAGTTCTATATCATCGACTCTTAAAAAGTAATTTAGTTTTAAAGCATTTTCCTGCAATAATTTCTTTCTGTAAACATATAGGAATCTACGATACACACAAACTTAAGGTTCGAGGCTTAGATACAATCCAGAATTGTTAATAAGAAAATAGGTAGATGGAGTTATGTGTACAGTAGAATTTTATTTATAAATTTATTAGGCGATATTATATTTCCCTTGTTTCCCCATATTTTCTTTTGTTCCTTCTAGTTTTGGGTTATTTTTCGGACATTGAAAAAAATGACTAAATTTTTTAATTTTTCCAATTTGACTTACACCATAAATTTACGGTTAAAATGCGGCAAATTCCTATGTGCATACTTTTAACAAAAAAAATCTTTTTTAAAAGATTTTCTGCTTACTTTAATTGAAGTTAGCAGCATTCAAAAATTTTTTAGACTTTCACGATTAATTAACGGCATCTAATAAGCCTATGCATTTCTCGGGTCTACAAAGTTCTTCCAAGTTCACACTGATCAATAGCGCGGACATTTCTAATTTGCCAATTTAGATGTCCAATTAAGCCGCTTTCAGATTTTCCATCGCGAGCTGAGGAAGGATCCCGGGTAATACAAGCTGCGTTTGCCCAGCTCGAAGGGCGTTCCTCGATGCAAGTATTTGATTACAATTTTAAATATTTGCATAACCAGGAACAGCTTAAAGTAGCTATAAAACTTGGGATTATCATTGCCACCGCTAAAACTAAACGAAAACTTTGGGAAGTCGGGCGAAATTGTGTACGGTTACGTCTATAATTAAACAATTAGTTGTTAGGAGTTACTAAGTCAAACAGAGTATAACAGGTTATCCTTATATTGCTTACGGCCTTGTACATCGCTACGTTATATGCCCTCTACACCATACTATGTGGCTTTGCGTAATTATTTGAAGTTTCAGGTTACCAAGTTTCCGTATTGTCAGGTCGGAAGTTTCCCCTCTCGCCACACATTCGAGATGTTGTATCACACACGATTTTGTTACAACATGCATTACGAATACGTAAGAATGCCTTTTGGCCTTTCCAGCTGGTAATTGAGCCTTCGCGGGGTCTGCAAATTGCAATATGCTTAGTCTACTTGATCATAACATTTATTTCGTTTTCTTAAGAAATTAAAGTACATGTTGACTATGTCATTGAATAGGAGCTAATTCGTTTAAGGTATTAAAGTGCTATTAACGGAGAGAAAAGAGTAAATTTGTCTAGTTTTAAGTCTCTTAAGTCAACTGTAACTCAAAAACTATATATTTTTAGTAGGAATAAAAACATTTTTTTGCAAATTACATTTCTGCTTTAATATTTCGGAATTGAATATCAATATCTTGCGACATCAGCATTTTCAGTGTTCACAATTTAAGCTTATACATTCTTTGCAGAACACGGAGCAGCTAATTCCTAATTCCCATGACAATTTTTGTGCAATCTGCGGTTCAGTTAAAGTCTGCGGTTCAGGTGTTTTGGTTATACTAATTGGCATTAATCGATTTTTAGATTTTTTCGAACCCCACTCAAAAGGATTTATAATTTGCTTTCCATTGTCGAATTAGATGGCACGTTGTCCTTAAGCCGTGCTATTTAGTGTCATCAGAATTTGGTGGCTAGAGAAAATTTTATGCTCTTCGATAATCTCTGAAAACGTTGTAAGCGACAGCTACTTAAACTGTCGCTCTTAATGCCATACAAAGATGTGTTATTCGCGGCCCTTACAGCTATTAGCGGCCCTTACAGAACTGCCTGTAAGTAAAAGTGGTCTGCCTGCATTATAAACAGACAGTGGCGCCCGAATAAAAACTCCACACCGAACGGAGACCGTCACGAAGAAAGTCAAAATACTTTTTTAGTTGTTTGACATTTATAATTTACCATAATATCTACATTCTACACTCTATTTGAGTATCTATACTGCAGTATACACTCGTACTAATCAATCGTAGCTATACAATTATAATGATGGTATACAACTGTTTAAAATCATTAAAATTATCCACTCAAACTTTACGCCTAACGCACGACTTGCTATTGAAATCTTCGTAAAGTTCATCATGTTCATATAAGTTTAGATTTTCCTCACTAAAAGCGTCTAAAAACTATGTGCAGCCCTGTTTCTTATGCCAAAACTTTCTGGAAATGAAATGCGACATTCCTTTGTCTAAGAACTTTGGTACTTTCTGAGTTTTGTAGATATTTGTTATTTAAATCAAGAGGGCTAGGGAGAGTGCTGCTTCGTGACAATGCAAAACATAGAGCAAACACATCCGAATTTATGTAATGAAAAATTTGGGTGAAGTATAAAAATGATCATATGAATTTCAATTATACGAATCGCTTGGGATGGAACAGTTATTTTTTTTCCGCGAATGTTTGACCGTGAAATTATATGTAGTCTGTCATCCAGATCTATATAAACGTTATCCCGGAACGGCGAGATAGACTGCGTATCCTATTGATTGGAAATTTGATTAATAATTCAAAAGTTCCAGTCGAATTCTTGCAATGAATAAACTTCTTCAAGATAGATATTAATTTCAAAATATCTTTCTTCGCGTAAAGGATAATTTTTCATTGTATTTTCGTTTCACTTCATTTTTGCACGATATTGAAACGTATTTTTTTTAAATAGTTTATTTTAGTGTTGAAAATACTTATAGGGAGCCTAGATTGAGGATTTTACCCTCACGAAATCGTAAGATTCCAGTGACACGCTGCGGGGTCTTATATGATACGATGTGGGTGTTTAAAATTCTAACACGTTCGATAAACAAACGTCCCAGTACTTGTGACAACTGATTCATTTACAGCATCGTTCTCGGTACACGGCAGGTACGATCAACGTACTAATTGAAAACATATTTGTTATATGCACGGCTAAGGAATCGCAAACCTGACTGAATATCCCATACAAGATAACCCGTTTAAAACTACAAGACCTTCAGGGTTAAACGAACAAAAAATCGTAACACAACTGCGTTTTATTTTTATTCAATTCACTTGAGAAATTACACTTGAGACTTTTACCAGATGTGTCTGGTGTTTTCAATGCGCCTGCGATACTTGCGTAAGATGCAAGATCTGTGAATTTTTGATATAATAAACCATTTAACCATACCAAATTATGTTTTATATTATTTTACTTTTATGTTGTTTGTTTTCAACACCCTCCGATGGTTGCAAGGATTGCGAGATCTGTGAATTTTTTGATTAGGCATCGCACATTGTCCAATGGAAACACCAGACTTTATACTCAATTACTCCATCGCGCCGTTTGTACTGTGATACTACCAATTTAAATAAAATTCCTGTTCAGTTCATGTAACAAAAATCAACATTGAAAACATAATCGTGTCATTTAGTGGTAAAGTAATTATATACGTACACTGCATGACATCGTGAAAGTGGGATGTATGTTTTATTTTCATTTCGCGCACGTAATAGAATTTCAGCCCAATGTAATATTATGCATTTCTATATCAAGCATTATCGAATTTATACACTGGTGGTCAGCATGTAATATGCGAGTTACGAGGGTTCGTTGTCATTGTACTTTAGTAGTTTTCAAGCATATCTCATGCTGAATTTAAAAATCTGTCGTTCCTCAGGTCATCGTTAACTACAGCAGACGTGACGACGAGAGATATGCATATACAGAATAATTTTATATGCATTAGTTTATATGAGACCCGTCTTTAAGAAAGCGTTCGTGACATGAGACATATGTAGTGGTAATCACTGTCAGTTATCCTGGCAGGATCGCCATGTAGTGGGTAAACTATCAAAATGAACAGAGACACAGTTAGGACCACTCGACATTAGTTTATTCATACATAGTAACAACGATTAGGTCTTAGTAGCTAATCTATGTAAAGTATTAATATAATTGATTGATTACAATGGTTTATATAATATTTGGCCCGATCAATACAACTCCTGTACGTAATCTAGTTTCATATCATAATTGTTTATTAAGCCGGCCTTGGCCTAGGAACATTCCTCATGTCAGCAATTGAGTAATTTATTGTTTTGTATACTTGACTTGGTTTGTTCATTTACCTTGACTTAATGAACATAATAAGAAATTAGATGATGAAGGCAATAGGGCACTACATATGTTATTATTTGTCGAGTCAGCAAAGTCTCCCGAAGACGGAGTGATCACAATTTGTTGTGTTGGGAAATAAACGAATTACTGATTCGTTTCGATTATAGGCTGACTAAATTATAGGTACTCTTTTTGAATATCTGCAAAGTCAGACAGTATATAACCTCCTTTAAATTTTAGAGGTCAAGCATTATTTTTAATTCGGAATAACATAATATGAACAGTTCGATAGTTCGGTTTAAAAATACATCAATAGCTTATGCATTAGAATCTTTATGTTTCAAATACGCATAAGTTAAAATACTCGCATTTATCTGCTTCGATCCCCCGACGGGCACCGGCAGATATCATAGGCGTAGAATTTATTCAACATTTAGGAAGATAAGTAGACTTTAACACAGTTTCTTAATTGAATCAATACAATTACATGATGAATATATGTAAGATATACTTGTGGAAAATTGAAAAAAAACCACTCCACGCAACAGTTGTTAATAATTTCAACAGTTTTTGTTAGGCGCTACTCAGCGCGACAGATAAATAATTATATTATATAAAATGCTTGACAAAAAAATGTGACGAACTTAAAATTTATTTCTCTGTAGTATTGACTGAATTCGACATAATGGGAAGAGCACTACTTATACGCAATCCCTGACTCTTCGTAAGTGCCTTTGGGAAACCATAGTAATCATTTTTATTATTTCCAAATTAAATAATTTATTTTTGTTGATTTTGGTTTAATTGAAACAAATCTTTTATCACCATTTTCACAATACATATCATACAATGTCAAGGACCGATGACGGAATGACTGAGTTTCATGTTTTCCGAATGTACGTTTCGCAATCGGTGCCAACCACAACCGATATTACTTAGTCAGCACATACTATATTAAGTATCAAGCACGGTAATTTACCGTTCGAATACAATTTTGTGTGAGAACGGTATAACCCTTAACGTTATTGATACTTAATATACTATACTGTATGTACTATATGTGCTAACAAAGTAATATTGGCTGTGCTTGGCGCCGATTGCGAAAAGTACATTCGGAAAACATGAAACTGAAAACATGAGATGATAAACTATTTTTTTGCGCGATCGCAATAAAGGAAAATGAATTTATACACAGGTATATATATTTTCATAACAATTAAAAGAAAAATGTATTTTTAAATTTATTTACTGATGTTAAAATTAAATGTGCAATTTGTACAATTACTTACATAAATTGAAACAGTACCTGTTTTTTATATTTCTATTTAATATATTTCTATTTAACATCATTTTCGACATAACTTAAAGAACTGTGTAACTAATTAAGTAATGTAGGGTAGCAAACAACAAGTTGTATCTGGTATTTTCCATACGCCTAAGACCCTTGCGTAGGATGCAAGCTCTGTGAATTTATTAATTAATTTTTTATCGTAGAAATCTCTACCTATATCTGTTTGGAGTTTGTGTGGGTTATCATATTACCAAATTACCAAATATCGTTCATGTTTTCAATAATGCGTTATTACCTTACGTAATTTTTTTAACTTACTATATACAATGAATTACAAGTTACTTAGACAAGTTTGGCACTTGGATAAATATATTGGATAATAAATAAGTGGAAAACATGGAATGCTATTCAAGTATTAGATAAACGATCACCTCGGCGATCGGCGGCATGGAGTCGTTAATCCTATACTTCGACGAGACCTCGTTCTGGGACTGGCGTGAAGACAGCGAATTCAATGTTTTGAAAAAAATTTTCTGTTACCTTAGAGATATAGCATGGATAAAGTTCTGATAATGTTCCGCAATCATTATGTGAAATACTAACATTTCGCTCAAGATCATAAGCCCTCCAGATCATCATATCTTACCCATTAAAATACTTTCGAACCGTAGTAAATTTGTGGATAAAAATGGCCAGAACGAAGAATTATACGCTGTAAATTTTAAAGAGAACCATTTCTTGTCAGGCTGAGCTCGTTGTTCGCATCATTCCGAGTGAGACTGGTCCGATAGGGCAATTGTAAAAACAGAAAAGAAAAGACATTTGCCGATTGAGGGAGCAGATACTCCCTCTGTGATGCTCAATTTGTGAATTAACGCAAAGATCATGATCAGCCATGCCCTTTTCATCAAGCAGCGGGATTACTTTCTTTACGCCGGCATCTGTGCATGTTTTTGCAATTGAGGGAAAGATTATTCGCCCTCCGCCTTCCACAACTTTGGATTTAATTATAAACTGTGGAAGAAGTTAAATGTTCACCTCCCACCTAATTAACTTTATTTTTAATGTCATTATTTGATATTCAGCAATTTGATAATACTGATATTAACGGCAGTGCCATGATGCTATGCGTTTAGTTTATTAATAGATAATAGTAGACATAATAATAGTTTTATCCCCACTTGAGGTATTTCAAGGCTGCAAGAACGTTTCGTTCTTGTCGCGTTAAATGCGTTTGTTACAAATTTTTCGCTTCTTCTACCATTGTGTGAAAAATAAATTTAATGTGAATTTAGTTTATTCATAATTATTTATACAGGGTGTCCCATGTCTCAGATAAAATATTTGGCATACACAGTCCCTCGTAGATTTATGTCGAATTGGATTCATCATTCATAGTTTAATTAAAGCATCTTGTATGCCAGATATTTGTACTAAGAGGGACATCGTTCTATTGCGCCATTTTCGTACAGCTTTCAACATATATGTATACAGGATTTAGACTGTGAAGCTGAAAAAAATCCCCAATTTTTCCTTAATTTCATTCCAAGGTATGTTTGATTTTTCGAGAAAAAAATATGTCAGAAAAAAGTTAAACTGAGCAGGGCTGAACCCCAGAAATCGAAATTTCAACTCGCTACACAATTCTTTGTCCTTTAAAAGTTTCGTTTCACCAATCCGGAGACATCACTGTGTATAATTGTCGATAAAATAGACGAATAGAATTAAAATATTAGCGTAAATCTTTTAATGAAAATCAGTGAAAGGAGCTTTACAGTTTTCCCTATCCAGACGCAAAATCCCCTGATTTTTTGCACAATTTATAAGATTCCCTGATATTTCCATGTTTTAAATTCCCCGGTTTTTCAGGTTTTCCATACCAGTCCGAATACAGTAATATTTATGTTTAGTCCGATAACAGTTATATTTAGTGAAGAGTAACAAAAACTTCTTATTCCGTTAAATTTTGAATATTATTTTAATAAAAACTGCAGATTTAATTTTGTTAATACGATTTCGACAAATAATATTTCATGCAATACCGGGCGACAACGAGATTAGTCCCATTCTAATTTCTCGGTTTCTAACATGTAAAAAAATTATTACTTCCGGTCCAACTGGACATATTAAATGTAAAATGTGGGTTTTTATGTCGCAAATGATAAATGATTCAAACCAAAATTTCAAATGATTCAAACAGATAGATAATCATTAAGGCGTAATGTCAATAATTTAAGAACTTGACGTTCTGACTTCCTAAAATGTGACAACAAAGTTAGAAGTCAGTACGTTGCAAGGGTCTCCACCAAAGTTTATATCAATGGAAGTGATTTAGTATTTTATTGTACGAAATATGTACATAAAAAAATCACAAATCGTTTCCCCTCTTTCAACTGCCGTGTTCTATAAGTTCCCCTCTGCTACATATTGACAATTCTATATCAAGCTATTTTAACGCAGCTAGACAGATAAGCTATATCACCGCTTATGCCGTACTGGGGCAAGCGGACTGCCTAAAAGTTAAATATTGGAGAGAAGTGGGTGGCATTCATGTTATTGATAAGCGATAACCTACGCTTACTAGTAGCGTGCTGAATGCCACCCGCTTCTCCCCATTAAATTTTAGGCGGTCCGCTTGCTCCAGTATGGCATCAGCGGAGATATAGCTTCTCTGTCTGGTGTCTTTAAAATAGCTTCATTCTCGTCTAACGCATTATAATGCTATATGTATCCTTGTTCTGTCTGGCATGGTCTTGTTTCTTCTGTGCTAGGCGCCACTTCTCATGAACATTTATTTATTTACGAACATTTACAGCAATTATTTATTTAGGTCAGTTTTTAAGATATATATTTTTGAGATATATCCTTTGTTTTGAAATTGATATGTCTTATAGACATGAGAATTAATTAATATAGGTTTTAAACTATTAACTTACAATATTTTATTTAATTTTCAAATACTGTACCTACTATACCTTATTTATTACTTGGGAATAATCATCAATCAATAAAAAATCTTATAACCTATAATTTTTAATTAAATTCATGACGCAATTTTCATGCGTTGTGCAAATGTTTATAGCTCTTTAAACCGGGGGGGGGGGGGGGGGGTAAAACATCCCTTCAAATATTGGGGTGTAGAATCTACGATAGCTGCATCGAAAACTTCAGCCCGCAAGGCAATATACTCGTATTAAGTGCCATAAACAGCTAGGAGTATCTGCGTAAGGGAATGGTAGACGCGGGAGCACTTTCTTTTAATGATCATCTTCACCTTGTCTTTATATCTATAGAGATGTTATATGGGCGCCATGGTCGAACAAGGCGCGTTGATCGTTCGACCTCCCTAAATTGGCTGTGAGCAATGATATATTCTCCAAGGCATCCACGTGTGGGAGAGTAGCGAAGCCTCCGCTGCGGCAGACTATAGGAAAGTTCATTATTGCGGAATATATCATCCTCTTTTGCTTTTGTTATTATATTTAATAGGCCTTGTCGGCGGGTGGGCTTTGGTTTGGTTTGATTCGGGTAATTTTGTTTTTCTTGACATCGGAAACTTTGTAACATCCTCTTCTGCGTAAACTACGTTTAATTACAACGCGTAAAACTATTACTACGTACTTTATGTCGTCAACTTGAGCTGCTGAAAATCTTCAAACATATGTCTACGATTGCATTCAACATGCAAGTGTCATCGGTAGTCATTTTTAATATGTTTCTTGATTCCGTCTTTATTCCTACTCAACTTCACTTAAAAAAATGTATCTTCCTGCGAGAGTTAAAATGAGACAGTGATATAGGTGTCCTATAGGTGGTGGCCTAATTAAGAATAAGTTAATTTGTTTGCAATAATGACCAACGACATATATAAAAGTAAAATTGCCCAGATAAAACAGCATCCCTACGCAAAACTTGTTGCTATTAAATAAATCGTCTCTATATAAAAATATTTAAGTAACAGCAGATATTAACAACTTGTACCACAATCTCTCAGCGCAACGCTGCCGTATTAATCAGCAGTTGTGTGTTTGTAACTTTAATTTTATTTATTAGGAATTCTTGAGTTGATGAACGAGTATGTTTAGTAAGTCGCTGAATGTTCCATCCCTGTAAATAACATTCCATGCCATTTGCACCACTGCGAGAGACCGATTACTCACATAGTGTTATCTCACCTTCGCCTGTACGAAATTCTCCCCATTTGAGAGATTTAGTGTCTAATGGTTCCTAATTACCGCTTCTTCTTTGTGTTTTTTATGAAGACACATCAACTGATTGTTTTCTTATTGACTTCTTTTATAGCGTATTCCAAGTGCTGTCGACGCTGGATTGCATGTAATTCGTAGTCCCCACTTTATCTTTCCGGCCAATTTACAAATACAACCGCAACTTTGTTCTATTGATGGGTGTGTCGTTACCTTATTCCGAGTGATTATGTCCCATGTATTTAACGTTTCTGATTTACGACGGGTTTGGAACTCGTAGGACATTTGCTAAAATCATACATAAACATGTATAAAAAATGGGTAATCATATCCGCAAGCAAGATAACTAAAAAATTGTAAATTCGCTAATTTAAAAATAAATGCATCACAATTTTTGCTATATCTGTAGGGTGTGAGACGGACCTATCACAGTGGTTCCATTAGAGTCGGGATGTCGAAAGTTGTGTCTATTAATAATTTAATTTCTGGTTCATTTCCTGTCGCTCTGATAAGTATATGAGGTAGTGGTGTCTGAAAGTTTGTATTTATTTCTGCTATGATATCATCGGATGTTGCGTATCTCGATAAAATCCTGATGTGGGTCAAATTTTTGCAAGTTATCATCTGCCGTGTATGCATTATCTGCATTTTCGTTATGCATTATGTCATGACTGTCGCTATTGTATTCGTAATAATCGTTGGAAAGGTCAGTTTCTAGATTGTATGGTTCATTGTACTCTGCGTTATGTCTGGATTCTACATCATCAGCGTTTATTTTCTGCATAATGTAATGACTGAGATCTGTTATGAACGAGAGTCCTTGGGTTTGCAGACAAAGGAATTTGATTAGCTTTCGGTATATTCGTAGGAATAGTACTAACACTTGATATTGGCACTGGATTTGACAAATTTTGATTAGCGTTTTGCCCTGGTTGCCATGCATTATATGGTCTTCCAAATACTTGAGCATTTGTCGTATATTGCGTTCTATTACAGGTTTGTGAATTTGTTGGATATTGCTGTTGGATATTTATAAGTCTTATAAGGTCTTATAAGTGCATCTCGTGACAAGTTTAATTCCCAAGCGGAAAAAAATTATATATTTTTTTCCAATTGGGCTATTTTTAAGCTAATATGAATACAGTAATACTGCACTTTTATCGGACATTGTAATGAAGACCAGCCCACCTTTAATTATGAAATTAATCACCTTTATTAATAATAATCACCTTTATTAATAATAATAATTTATTATTATCACCCATTATTAATTGGCTTTCTAGAGTAATATTGGTGTAGCTCTTCTCGACGTACCTACAGCGACACAACAAACATCAGTAATTTAGCATTCAGCTCATTAAGGTATTATATTACGTGGCGTGTAGCCTCCTCGACGTAATTGGGAATTTAATTAACTTAGCTAATGGGATAACTAGATTTTTTAGTCCTCGTGCATAAAATCATTATACCCAACTTAATAAACCTTCGTTAAACCAAGTAAGAGGTGAGCACTTACATGATATATTTTCACTTTGAAACATCTTGGCCGCATTTAGCGTTCACATTTTCTTTATAGTTGCAAATATTAACTAAGTAACCCCTTTTCCAAGTAATTAAAGATAGTAATTCGCATTCAATGTTGACATATTATTATAAATTATCTCAATTGCAATATGTGGCGCCGCTCAAACCCGCGCGAAAAACTGAAACATATACAATAAGTGTAAATTGCCATGTTTCTTCGGATAATAATAAGCAAAAATGGAGTGCAAATCCCGATAATGTAACCGATGTAATCTGCGCTTCGGTGAACAAAAGGTCAGATTGAACAGAAGCGAGCGTATTGTCCATTCGCTGGCAATTTGCTGCCATTGTGTTCCTTCTATCACCGTTTATGTCCTCTGGAGCATAACACAGAAATACTCTTTGTCTATAGATAATTAGCTATGTCACTTTCCGCCGACGCTGCAGTTTTTGACAGCCGCAGCCGGGGATAAAATTCCTCCAGTTTTTCAGTCCTTTATTGAATCCAATCCGTTACAGTGGGATTACTGTGTTTTCGTATTCTTTCATATAATCCAGTATCTTTTTTAACCTTGCAACGTCGAGGAAGATGGCTGAACAGGCTTCTTTGCTTTCAAATTTTTCAATTACATCAGTAATTCTATGTACTTAGTCTATCGGCCTACTCCCTGAATCCAGGCTGATGAATTTGTATTAAATTAGTTTGTTCAATGATGAGTTTGTCTTTTCAAAATTAATTTTTCAAACAATTTCATATGTCATGGAGACATTACCCTGTATTATGAAACAAATAAGAGACTTTCCACGTCCTTAGTATATACATACTTCAATCTCAACGAGGCTTTAATTATTATATTCTAAGTTAGTATATACTCTGTGACTGTTTGATTATTTCTTTATTTGTTTGAACACTTCTATAGTAATTAAATCAAAGCTAGGGAGATTTGTTATGGTTAATGTTTGTTCTCATGTCAATTGCAATTCCATTTGGATAGGTTGATGTTAGATTTGTATTATCTCTGTCATAGAAGTCTGGTAAATCTTCTCCTTCGTATGGTCGGAAGGTGTTTTTAAAATGTTCTGCAAATCTATTGGCTTTCTGTGTGTTATTAGCCCAAAATCCATCTTCATTTCTGATTTGAGAGTATACTATAGGTCGTTTTAATCTCTTAGTGGCTTTCCAGACGAAATAGTCAGTTATTTTAACATATATCAGCTTAATAAAGTAATCACCAATAGATTAAGTTTTAGTTCTGTCTATTTCTCGTTATAACTGCTGAATGGCATTGTTAAGTCTAGTTTTGTCTGGTGCCATTGCGGACCAGGTGATGCGAGTTTTCAAATAGCAGATCTCCAATTTCTTTAGGATAGTTATTTCCCTTTGTCTGCTGGGTAATAGGTGGAGCATTATTCCATGCGGCTTGCTGTTATATTTTGCAATCCAAAGAAGTTTATTAAATCTACGTCAATAAGTTGGATTACCAGTAAAATGCGACTCACATTTTAACTGTATCATGGCTCTCATCATTATTATACATTTGGTAATTGTTAGCCTACATCCCAAATGGATGTGTTTTACATTGAAGTCGCCGCCAATGAAAATGAGGAGAGGCAGATGAGGAGGAACATGGCGATGTCATGAGGGATATCACAAAATCAATACCTTTCCCATCTTTCTGGACCCAAAATTTATCAGATAAGCTTACATTACGAAGTTTAATGGTAGACAAAGTCTCTACTATTTTCCATTAAGGTATTCAAACCATAATTTCCTTTTGTATGATTCTAAAGTAATCTCCGTTACACTCACTGATTACGGCTCGCGTTCGCTTTATGCAACGCTGGCGCAAAATCTTACGCGAATATTTGCATTAAGACGGCTGCCTTCTATTTGTATGCATACGTGGAAACTTGGATTTTGATAGATTACCCTCGAGTTTATAACAGTGGCTGCATTTGCCGAAAGTGGGACCTTTAGTTTACGTTACCGAACCAAATGCCTTTCCAATTAATTAATTGCTTTTGCTAACAAATGCATCGTAGAACTTGATTCAAACATATATATGTATGCTACAATATAGATGTTTGACTGTTTGACAATATAGTACATGTGTGTGCAGTGTACAATATAGTACAGTTCTGCATGTGGGAATGATCAAATTAAACACTATTTTGTTTCAAGATGGTATTCTCTTATTATTTTAGATAAGTGATAACTACGATAACACGATAACTAATTCCAAGTCAATGATGGATATGTTGCTAAGAAGTCTAAAATCTGACGAGTAATTATGTCAGAATGTTTCTGACAACAGTTGATAATTAATCTTTTCTTCTTATGAAAGTTATTATGATATTTGCTCTCTATAGTGCTTGAGATAAAACCAAATCATCAACTCTCTCAAGATGCCTTCAACAGCTATTTTAGTTCTGCAGCTAAAAATATTTTTTCTTCGATGCCAGATAGTAACACATATTTTATTGTCATACCAAAAAAATACCTCATGTCGTCGGATTGCTTTTTATTTAGACAGTTACAACATATGAAATTCTAGATAGTGTCAAGTCATTAAAAAATCCCATATGTTTTGATTTGTATTATTTAAATATCCAAATAATTAAGGATACAATTGATATAATGTATCCTCTTACCTGATTAATTAATAGATGTTTAAGAGCAGGTGTTTTCTCAGATTCGTTCAAAAAAAATTAAGATAGTAATCTTAGTCCCCCTTTCATAAAAAGGGTGATATTGCTGATAACTACCGACCTATTTCATTTATACTTATTTTTAGCACGTTCAGGGTATTGAGAATTGAATGAGGTTATCTTGCATAAGGGGTGTGGCTTTGTCACTAATTGAATCATATCTAAGAAATAAAAAACAATCAATGCGTAATCATTGATGATATTACTTCAGATCTTAACAACATACAACATGGTGTACCCCAAGGGTCAGTCTTGGGGCCACTGTTATTTATAATATTTACAAATGATTTTAATCATTTTATTTATCTAAATGTATATGTCAACCAGAAAACAATCCCACATGCCAACGAAGCAAAGTATCTAGGCATGACCCTAGATGCAAAACTTCGATGGAAAACACATGTGAAGAACAAACGTGAGCAATTAAACCTCAAATTCAGACAAATGTATTGGCTCCTCGGGCGTCACTTTAAGTTGTCAATTCACAACAATCTGCTTATCTACAAGCACATTCTGAGGCCCATAATATGGACTTATGAATCCTTCTCTGGGGATGCACTAAGAAATCCAACATTAAAATTAATTTAAACGTTCCAGAATAAAGTACTTCGAAGCATCGTCAAAGCACTGTGGTACATTCGCAATGAAGACATCCATCGTGACCTGAATATGCCTATGGTTGAAGATGAGATTAAGAGGTTTGCAGGCAAACATCAGAAGAGGCTAGAAAACTACTGACTACTCGACAACAACGGACTTGTTCGACGGCTAAAGAGACTAAAACCGTTCGAATTCGTGTAGGGACAGTGAAAGTGCCGAGAATACTAAGCATAATAAGTCTATCACATGAACAAAGTGATTAGTGTTATGTGCAGCGTAACAGCGTAACAGTGGAGTGTAACAGCTAAGTCTAGTTATTAAGAAAAAAATGTTAGATAGATTTGATCTAGTTACAATGCTCAACGTCCATGGGGCGTTTTTCTAAAATTATAAAAAATCTGCCATGTTGATCACCGTAGACCATTATTTTTTTACAGTAAAGGTAAATGCACTGTGCAGACAGTAGAGATAAATGCTTTCTATAGTTCACAAAAAAAAAAAAATGCCGAATATATTCAACTTTCAAATGCCAATAATTACACCGGGCATTGCTTCAGAACTATTCGGTTTTGCCCCCCATTCCCCCACATTCCTTTTACGATTTTCACTTAAATAATAAAGTATGCTCTTACTCCATTAAGAATACGAAAAAATACTTTTTTAACGCAGTGGTCCATACTAATTTTGTCCCTTCGGTCCCATACAGAAAAAGATTGCTCATACCTGACTTAAACGATCATCTCAAGAGAAATTATGTATGCCCTGACGGCAACACGCTGCAGATCTGTACATGATACTGTAATGTAAAACAAAGGTCTAGTTTCTTGTAGCAAAGGCTTTAGCCACAGTAGGATGTAGCAGACCGAATACAAGTTCACACTTGTTTGTCGTGGTCATTGGTGTAGAATATTCAGAGCGGATGCACAAGTTGGATAGTTTATAATCCTAAAAACGAACATGCCATCGAGTTGAGATCTTTAGTTTATAAGATTGTTTAAAACTGATTGTTGTATTATCAGTATACGACTATAAAGCAATTAAATACTCGGTTTAATGAAGATAAGCAAGAAAAATAATTAGTGAGGCATATCATTTAGTTCTCTCACAGGGAAACGAAGAAATCACTTTCATTATGTAGTGGAGAGTTCCGCCACGAGTTCGAATCAGGAGGGAATGGATTTTGTGATGAATTACCGGAATCATTTACTAAAATGCACTCCACTCGCGGAGAGCGTTAGTAATGGCAGTTGTTTTGGCGATGTTTTTACAAAGGCAATCCAATGGAGAACTTTTTCGGACACATGACCGTGAATCCGTATCGAATCCCTAACGCTAATTCCGTGACTGACATTCCTAATGTACTCCGCAGGGGTGCATAAATTTTAAAAACGGTAAAGTGCAAAGTGGATATTAATGACTGGGTTCGTACGTAAAATTTACGGATGGGTTATGTTCCGCGGCCACCCCTGCTGATTTTTTTCGGATAAAGTCAGATTTTCTGCGGAGCTGGCGTGTCGGGGTACGAACCGCAGCCCACATGCCCGCGTTTAAATATGTTTATGGCGTAAATGATGACTGGTCTTGGAGTGATGATGGATGGAGTGTAGAGGTGTATTAAAAGTTTGCTGTTTCTCCCGGCACGTGGGATCGTTGAGCTCCCACAGCCTTGTACGGAACTTGACCACAACAAGCAAACAAGAAATTATCCGCGGTAAAGGAAAAAGTAACTTCTATCTTCTAACGAAAACAAATTTAGACCGGCCACAGAAAAACTTCGGAAACGGGGAAAACTTTTCTATACAGGGTGGGGCAATAGTGCGTTGGACTTCGATATGTCGAGTTCTACGATAGCTAAATTTAAAAAAAATGCAAGTAAACTAAATAAAAAAGTCTATAACTCTAAATTATTTTGGAACATACAGGGTGAGCTAAGACGAAATTACAGGACCAAGTGCCAGTACATTTTTAGAAGCCCCTTTCTAGATTCCTTTTACTTCTATATTATTATTGACTATATCTCCTAACCACTTGGATGTAATGAATTTCTTTGTTGAAATAATGCAATCTGCAGATGTATATTAAAAAAAATCACCACAATCACAATTATGGGTTTTGAGAAAAACTTATGCGAATATCAGTTACGAGACCTCTAATTAATGTTTTTGAATAATTTTCATTTCCTAAAAATGTACAGGGTGGCCAAAAATAATTTTTTAAGTTCATATCATTAAGAACTTTTTAAATTAAATTTCCTCAATTTTTTCCAATGGAACACCCTGTATATTTTTCATCGATATGATGTAGAAATGAAAACGAACATTTTTAAACGTTTTCGTTTTAATAGCCATTACTTCTGAAAGTTTAGGGTAAAGTTTAGAGGCACACTTTTTAACATTTAAAATTTATTGCCCAAGTCGACCAAATCTAAAAGTTGCCCCATTGCCCCAAAAAAATGCCCATTATTTGATTCTGAACATTAAGAATCTTTTTACTACTCTTGGACCATAATCTGATTACTGTAGTCGCGTCTTTATTGCCAGTATTTTCAAAGCAAATTTTAATTTAAATTCGTTAATCACTTTGCCCATGTTTCTTTAAGCGCTCTGGCCAGAAACTCACTTCCATGATCAGTTACAATGTATTCTGGCAGTCGTAAGAAAATAATATTGACAATTCTCCAAGAAAAGCTTTAGTGAAGTTCTACTTTAAATATGTGACACCCTTTATTCTACTTAGGGCACCTGTACGTAATGGATTTTAACTCGTCAGATACCGCTTCGTTGAATATGTTTCATGTTCTAGAGGTAACAGGGATCGTATTGAATGTCAATATGAGGTAGCGATTTCTTTTAATCGTTGTGACCGGAAACTCACTTCCATGATCAGTTAGAATATATTCTGGTAGCCGTGGGAACAAAATTAACAATTAACCAAGAAAAGTTTTGTTGCATGAACATGGGACATCTCATATTCTACCTATGACACCAATACGTAACGGGTAAAACCAATCCAGAGAAAAATACGAGTATTCACATGCAAATTTTATGGACTCTAAGCAACAATGAAATTAGGAAATTATATTTCCTTACAGTTCTTAGTGTACTTCAATAGTTATTTATCTAACAAGTGCGGGAAGGGATACTTTTCCACACCCTGATTGCAGTTGACTAATCAGCAGCCAGCAATCGAGTGTGGAAAAGACACGTGTTAGCATTTCTCGCATTTCTCCTACGAGCGTTAACTAAACTAAAAAAAAAAGATAAAAATAAGAAGTCAAACTTTATATCTGTATAATTTAGTCTTCAACGTTCTACCTTTTTATACCAATGCTATGATTTAAAAATGTAAGCAAACAATAAAAATATTACAAAATATAAATATCCCAACAAACACTAAATTTTTTATAAATGTTTTAAAAAGAGTGGTATCTATATTATATCTATATATGCCGTAAAGTATTTCTTCCCGCACGCATTATATTTTCATCGCACTCGTGCGGTAAATATTGGAAATATTAATGATTGTAGACAAAAGAGTTCCGAACAAAAGTTGTTCAGCGGATTACGTAAGGATTAAGCATTTAAAAAAATCGCAAAAAGTTGCAAAATAAAATATGAACACGCGGTCTCAAGAAAACAAAATGCCTTACCTTATCCAAAATCTCAACACGTATATAATGATTTCCTTCTAATATCCCATTATATCGGAACGTACATACTACGTTATTTAACCACGAAAATCACTTCAATTTTAACACATTAAAATACTCGAAAGCGTCGAGTGCCCCCCCCCCCAGGACCCCCAGGAATAGACCATAGATCTGCGGACCTAGGCTAGCGTCA
>CAXKVY010009836.1:0-24772 GCA_964058915.1 Tetropium fuscum
GGTCCTAAGATACTTCCATGTATATGTTGTTCACTTAAAGCACCTGTGTATAGGTCTATTTCATCAACACTTCTATAAATAATAATTAATAGTTTTTAATTACATTGGTATTTGCAATTTTACCTATAGATAGCTTTTATGTTAGTTAAAGAATCTTCATTTATATCATCTTTTAAGTCATTAAAGTTTTTTGGTTTGGTTAGGCCACAGTGCTTTCTCCATAAGCTGTATCCCGGTAGTCCATGGTCTCGTCCTCTTTGAATATTTAGAGATACAAGGTCTAAGCCACATAACTTTGGTTGCTTGACCCGTTCAGTAGTCCTTTCAAAAAGATGCGACTTTAACTGCAAAATTATGATACTGTAATACATCATGAATATCTTTTTGATATCAAATAGGTTAATACCTCACTAGAGAAATATGCATCATTTGCTTCTATAGAAGTATTTATGGCTCCTTTTAGCGATTTATCAAGTGTTCCAGAGTTATATAATTCAAAGGGATTAAAAAGCATTTTATGCATTTGTATAAATTCTGCGCTTGAGTTATCATTTGCTAATAGTTTCATTAATCCTGGTATTATGGAATGTGCAAAGCGAAATGCAGCGGTTGCAAAATTATTAGCTATATTTGGTTGAATGCTGTTATTATATTTTAAAAAATAACCTTCCCTTTGAGGCATAAGATCGAATTTCTTCATTAATTTCCTACCTAGAAATATGAAATTGTGATTTTTTTCAATTATTTCGTAAATTAATAGATTATATTTTACCAAGCAAAATAGGCAAAAATTCATTGTACGTAATATGCTGCATTTGCGCGCCGACTATTCTTCTTGCTTCTTGAAAAATTCTCTCATCTCCCCAATGGGGATTTAATTCAGATAATTTCGAGGCCAACAAGTTATGCTGTCGTGCCCAAACCAAGTGCATACTTGTTAAATGTAAATTTTCGTTTGCTCGAGCATCTCCTAAAATGTTATGGAAGTAAGTAAATATGAATACTTAATGACAAGGAATACCTGATGTATTAAAGTAAAAATGATCTCTTGGTACAACATTTTTGTAGAAGAATTTTTGTAGTTAGCTGTTATTTGTAATCAAAAAATAATATTGGAAACATCCAATATCGGTTTCTATAAAGGCAGATTGGGTAGATGGAAAATCGAAACTATCTTATAGAGGTTATAAAGGACCCAAAATAGTGTTTTTCAGTATACAACTAAAAATAAGTAAAAAAACTTTTAACTTGGGGCATATTTTAGCGCATTTGAAATATGGTTTTTATGTGCCCCACGCTTTCATTTCTTACCAAATGTCAGAATCTCAGGAAGGTCCAGGTTTGTGTCCTAATTATTTTGTAGTTTTTAGTACAACTGATTTAAAATAAAACCGTTAAGTTAAAAGTTTTACCTATTTTTATTATTTAGTTTTTTTCCACTGTCCACTGTTTTTTTTAAGTTCCATCATCAAACCCTCATCGCCAAGTGTAATGTATACGACTCGTCAAAAGCAACCAAAGGAGCCAGTAACCTTAAACAACCCCCCAAGTACTAAGTTTGAGACAAATCGGCTTATAAATTCGATAGTCTGCCATTTTGGATTCGCCATTTTGATTTTTTAAGTTTGAGTCAAAAATTGTATTGAGTGACCTTAAACACCGGAAAGTTTCAAGTTTGAGACAAATCGGTTCATAAATAGGATAGTCCGCCATTTTGGATGCGCCATTTTGATATTTTTAAGTTGGAGTCAAAAATTGTATTGAGTGACGTTAAACACCTAAAAGTTTCAGGTTTGAGACAACTCAGTTTATAAATAAGACTCTAGATTATCGGGAAGTACATAGTTGAAAAAACTTTGCAGAATTTGAAATAAACAAACAAACAAATATACGAAGTCAAGCTAAATAAACCCGTTTAAAAATAACATTCAAAATATGATATAATGTTGCTTTTATAAACAATGATAGTGTCCATTGATTTAATAATGAAATATCTAGGTGAGTGATCTCTGATGGTTATAAAGAAAAACTTAAATCCATTCTTTCAGAACTTTATACCTGTCAGAAAACAGTATTTGTTTTCCTTTTCCTGGCTCTCTCTATTGCACCCATCACTTAAATCATCTGATGGTGGTAAGAGCGATCGTCCATCCTCAGTAACATACATTTTTAAAGTGCCATTTTGAAAGCTCCTTAATTTACGTACAAGTTCTTCATCAACACCATAGACTACAGAAGCATCAATAAACGATGTAACTTGGTTAAGCTGTTCTCTAGGTCCCAGACAACATGTTGGTGCTCCAGCTGACCTCACAAATTCCATGCAGGTCACATTATACTGGCTAAATGGATCTGATTGGTCTAAATGAACAGGAAAACACTCTGGTGATGCATAAGCTGTACCATCACAGCAAGAAATCGTGCTTCCATTGGATTTCTGACTTAAAGCTGTAGCTGTTATGTCATGATCTAGAAATTGACCCCAAACTGCTAACATTACTGAAAATTTTATGTCATTCGTGCTGTATGGGCGATGGACTTCCAGACTTACAGTTCTTGCTGATGGTAGGCTTAGGCCGTTTTTGCCTATTCTAGGTTTACTTACACCTAAAAGGTAAAAACATGGGTATGATTAAACATGTGCGACGCTATACACTCAATAAACGGTGGTACGATCTGCGCATTCCTTTACGACTCGCTGGACGTCCTAGGACATACGACACGCGGCAGTCGCACTGAAGTTGACACGATCGTATCTCGAATAACTGTGTGTCTTTACCGCACACAGAACAAGATACGTTTTTGAGCGACTAGAAGGCTTGGTCTGTACAAAAAGTTCTAAAAGTACCTAATGATAGTTAGCTATTTATTTTGCAAGTATTAGATATATATCACAAAACTTAGCTACCTAATCATGTGGACATCAACAACCTCATCTAGTACGGCATGAGATATTTCTCCAGGAGTCGTCTTTAACATCTGAATTTTCAAGAAATTTTCCATTTTTGATATTTTTAACAATATCAAAAGCGCTAACGAAGAAATTTAAAATTAAATTATATGTTTTCGTGATACGATTGTTTAAAAAATGCTTTTTAAAATGATTTCTTTTATTTTTCTTTGGTAGTGTTATGATTTAAGCCTTGTTGTTGGTCCAATGGAATTGTTTGAAGCAGCTCGAAACCTTGGCCTCGTAATGCTACAACCTTTGCTTTCTCTTCGCCGTTCCAATTGCTGGAGCGTGCGCAATATCTCGAAACTGTTTCTTGTGCGTGGACCAAGAACTTTGACCATCGTACGAAGGTGGTTGGCGTCGAATTCCAGATGTTACCATCAACTGTTCTTTCTCCCTCAACTGTTGGTTGAGTCGAGCAACTTTTACTTCATTCATGTCTCCTTTTACTTCACTGACTTCTCCTGCGACTTCAACTCGTATATCATTTGTCAATTTTTCAGTAACCGAAAGAATGGATTATTATTGCTGCTTAAGACTTTAAGGCGTATTCTTTCTTTTTCTTCTCGTATTCTTCCTGACGTCTTGCTTTTCTACCTCTTCTTTTTCTTCTTGATTGACGTATTTTTCTTGTTCCTCCAACATTTTTCTACTTTTCTCTCTTCCTGCTTGACGTCTCTTTTCTTGCTCTTTTTTCTTGTAGGCGTCTTTTTTCTTAATCCTCCAACCTTTTTTTAATTCCTCCTTTTCTGCTTGTCTCTTTACTTGGTATTATTTTTCTTTTCATTATTCATCTTGCAACGTGCATTTGCTGCAACAACTGTCCACCCCCTTGGTTTGCTTGTCCGCCATGCTTGTACCATGACGAGAAAATAACTGTGCCTATACGTTCCTGTTCCTATATAAGGATAATACCTAAATTTTATTATCATAAGAAGCAATCATATCCATTTTCTATAAATGATAAGGTAACATCTGTACATATGACTCCTACCAAGCCCTTTCCACAGGCGCAATCGATATGATGAATAATTCCAGAGTTGTAAACACGCAACTGAAATCACCTGATTGGCTTTTCGTATTCCTCTTCCTTATTTTTTAATATTCATAAAGACATAATATATCACCTTATCTCAATTATTCAAATAATTATATCATATTTTACATATTTACATACCATCAGCATAATCTGGGGGTAGGGCTCTTCTGAAAGGTTTGTAAGAAACCCCATAAAATTCGGGATATTTCAAATTGTTGCAGCTTCCATTATACGACCTATATTTTTGATAAATATTACATTCCCTCCAAGTACTTTCACAAAATTTAGCGGTATGAGCATCATTACATATCCTCTTCCTAACTGCATCGATTTTTGGGTTTCTAAAACAACTAAACTGAAAATTTTCCCACTAATTTTACGTAACTATATCTCTCTCCACATATATACTTGCAGCAGAACTATTTGTATTCTTTACCTGTGCATACACCTTGTCGCGAATTCTTCAATGTATCCAATTCTGGCTAAATGTCTGGCCTTTTGAGAAGTCGCAACTACTTTTTGATGGCGGTAGCTAGGGCTCCGCAAAGGCAGTGATGGTGCATATTTTTCGATGTTGTCTCTTTCCTTTAACGCACTTTCTCCAGCTTGCATACACTGCTTCCACTTCGCATTATCATTAATCGATTGATTTCTATACATGAAATCTGATAACGGCCAATTATTGGTAAAAAGTACGACAGTAGCTAATGAATTATTGGTTTCGTTTGATACAGTTGTGGAATTATCAGGAGCCTCTGAATTATTTATACTATATGCAACTGTTACTATTAAGGCGATTAGTAAAATGGACCTAAAAATGACAACCCGTGTAATACAATCAGTGGTATAAGTGGAAACATAATTTGACTTGAAATATTGTTTACTTATGCCGTAATGTGAAACACTATTATTAACCCAAATAATAAAACAGAAACATCTTGTCATCCTTTTAACGGTTCTAATAAACTGTCATAATTAATAACATTTCTTTACCACAAATGGTCTTAAAATAACAAACTATGGGCCGTGGCAATATAGTGTACCAACAGATTTAATTCACTATGCTAAAACCCTCAGTTTAAATTTGCTCTAAGAATTTTCCAAAGTAAAATTCAAAAATACCGTTAGAGAATGAATTATCACTTACAAAAATATTACACATATACAGCATTGGAACTGTTTCAGTCTTTTTTTACGGTCTCTACCGATGTAAGTGTCCAATACATATTGTGGTCGATTCATATTTGGTAGCAAACTGGTCCTTTCACTGGGTCGGAACTTATTCATCCTAAAAAAGTTTTATATATTTTGTCACTTAGTAATTATGCTAAAAAAATAGCTTCTTGATAAGCTAATTGTTCTGATTTCTCTAGGAAATAAATTTTTGTATACAATTTACCTACTTTATTGCACGGAGGATACGGTAAATGACTGGTTATTACACTCTGTTACTGATAACTAAGTAATAAAGTGAAACTGCCATGAAATAGATACAGAAACCAATCAAGTATATACGAAACCTTATACTTGTGTTTTCTGTTGATTTTACCTGGTAACTTGAGAAAATACATTAACTAACAGGGACATACCACTTCACAGGCTGATATGTAAACACTGCCGCCCTCATAGCTTTATTAACTATCTCTAAGAGATCTACACGAGTTATTAATTATTGACTTTTACCCTTCTAAAACAGATGCAGTTCCGCAAACGAGGTGTTTAGTATAAGCTTATTTTGTGAAAAATATAATCTATACTCAGTTTCGGAAATAAATGAGAGTGACTCACACAACGTTTCAATGGCCAATACGAAGAGAGTGGCTTTGTTTTAACGGCGGAAGACGAAGATGGGTATGAGTCGCTCTCTTTTATTTTCGAAACCGAGTGTAATTACGTATATTTTAATTGTCAACCTCCAAAATATTTTGTTTTATTCATTACAGGGTGTAACAATCGTGACGTGTTTATTCCATTAAATTTTGTAACACCCTGTAGAGTTCAACAGTTACACCAGCAACAACACACTCCTTCCAATTGCTTTTTGACATTTAATCCACATTTCTCATCTTTTTTCCATAGCATGCTACTTATTTCTGTTTTTCCAAAATGAAATGAATAAAAACATGTTATGCTATAAAATTCTGTATTTCTGGTAGGCTATCTATGAAGATAATAAATTGAATCAAAATGCGAATGTTAAGAAAATATATAGAGTACGATTTAAATTCTTATTGGTGTAACTGTTTAACTCCGCAGGATGTTACAAAATGTTAATAAATAACTTCTTTCTTCTCTAGAAATTATTTTCTAAAAAAATGTGTATTCTTGAATTTTTACTAATATATATCATTTCACAAAAATTAGTACGGTCACGGTCGGTGTTGTAAATGGTTTGGTAAGATAGCTTGTACTCTTGGAATACGACCTACATATTGTTTTTCTTCCAAAATCAAAAGTAAGAAAAGGATCTAATACACACGATGCACTTACTACCTTACGTCTTGCTTTAAATCATACAAGTTTATATGAAATTTTTATATTATTTTTGAGCAACTTAAATATTGAAGAATTTGTGCGTTTAACTCTTGCCGAAGATGGTAGGAGTTGAGCGTTACATCGCTCAACGTCTTGGTGTTAATCAATCCACCGCATCCCGAATCTTGGTGCGGTATCGTGAGAAGACCAGGGCAGGGGAGAAGATGAGCCAAATGATGTCGAAGATCGATTTTTGGTGCTGCAAACGTTAAGGGAACAAGAGACGCACAATGTTCGTGTAAGTTGTGTTACTATACGAAAGCGGCTGCGTGGTTTTAATTTCAGACCCAGAAGACCTGCAACAGGCCCTCAATTAAACGCAGGGCATCGCAGAGCCAAATTAACAGTTGCCCAAGAACGCGTTAACTGGTTAGAGACGGCCAGGTGAACGTTATGCTCAATGTAACATTGTTAAAACAGTTATGTTTGGTGGAGCCTCTAATATGGTGTGGGGAGGCGTCACTGCAGAGGCTCGTACGGAGTTGGTGGTGATACCAAGAGGCAATATCACGGCATCCTCTTACAACGAAAACGTTTTAGAACCTCATGTAATGCCTTTTGCGCCGTTTGTAGAGGACAATTTTATTTTCATGCATGATAATGCTAGACCGCATAGTGACAGAATTGTTCAACAATATCTTGCCGAAGTTAATATTCCCACACTGAGGCCAGCCAGAAGGCCGGATCTTAATCCACTAGAACATCTCTGGGACATTATGGGCAAACGGTTGAGAGAACTTCCTCGTCATCTAATTAATCAACTAGAGCTTGGACGAAGTCTACAGCAAATTTGGGAAAATATTGACCAAGGTGAAATTAGAAACTTAATTTTCAGTATATGAGGCGTCGATGTGGGGCAGTGATTCGCGCAAGACGAGGGAACACTGAATATTAGTTAAGTGTTGTTAATGTTAAGTGTTGAGTATGTGAAGTTTTGTTATTTTGTTGAGTTATCAATAAAAAGTTAATAAAAACAAGTAGTGTTATAAAAATGTGTATCTCTCAAAGAGTTACGAAGGTGAATCAAAAAAGGGAATGTTAAGAACAGATGAGGCTATATTTTGAGTCTTATTGGGATTTGTTAGTAATGCAACTGTTATTCGCAGAGTGTTGGAGTGAAAATATTGGAAAGATCCAATATCAGAATAACACCCCGTATGTCCCCCTCTGGGTTCGGGGCCACAATTGAAGAATAGACCCAGGGTACCTCCTACCTGTCGTAAGAGGCGACTAAGGTGACTGAATGGGACTGCCTAGCCGCTTAGACATGACCGGTAACATCTTCAAAGTTATGCTGGGCGGGCGTTGGTGGCACTTGGATGGGTGACCTAGGCAGGCTTGGGCCCGGACTGTGGCGTCTGCCCGAGACCTGGGAACACTCAACACATCTGCCGCGGACGCGTGGTCCTAGATAAATGGTAATGAGGACCAGAGTAATTAATCTCGGTAACTCAGAACCATACTATCATACATACAAATTGTAGAGACTTTGCCACCAGGCCACCCGTAATAAATAGGATGGTTTGAAGAAAAGTACTCAAGTAAAAAGGAGGAATGCATAAAGGGCCTAATGAGGCCTAAGTGCTGTGGTGGAATGGGAGTGTAACACTACCTTCCACTACACTCCGACCCATATACATACATACATACAACACCCCGTATGTGAGAGAAACATGAATTTGTGAAAGAATAAATGATTCTATAGAAGAGTAATTGTACAATGCAAAAAAGATCATCAAAATTGGATGATTGGTTCGGAAAATACTAAAATAACATCAAAATTATGATAAATTTATGGTGATGCGCTAATATAATAATTTAATTAATATAATAATTTTAATATAATATAATAATATTATTGATATATATATATATATACATATATATATATATATATATATATATATATATATATATATATATATATATATATATATATATATATATATATATATATATATATATATATATATATATATATATATATATATATATATATATATATATATATATATATATATATATATATATATATATATATATATATATATATATATATATATCAATCAATGCAATCAATGATATTGATTGTATTGTCTACTTTTTCTAAACATTTTTCCAATCGGACTTCTTCCAATCAAAGTACTTCAGGTTTCAATTTTTTGAAGAATTCAAATTTAAAATCCATATATATTAATTCCAAGCATTCCATATTATATGCACTATATCATGCATCTTTCAGTGAGCGTTAGGTATGCTCTTAAACTTTTGACAATTTATAAAAAAAAACAAGTACCTGCAGTAATTGTATTTTCTTTCTGAGATATATTTACCTAACGCTGTATATGATTACAAATTGTTGTTTGGATTGGTATATGTAATCTAAAACAGATATAGGGGTAAACTAAACAATAGGCAGATATGCCATTTTTTAAAATATAAAATAAACATTTAAATAATATAAATGTACCTACCTATATTGTCAGGGCCTGGCTAACTGGAGCAGCTCTGTTTTCCTAGGGGAAATTTAATCATTTAAAGAGCAAAGATCGTTCAACCTCGACATTTTTCGACAGTAATAAAAGCAGGTATGTGGTGAAAAAATACAAAAAAAAATAATTAAACGTCTAAGCATAATACATAAACACAATAAAAACAATAATAAAAAAAAATAAAAAAATTTTTGTAATCAATAAAATAAGCAATATAAACAAATTGGAAGAAGGTTAAAAAACACAATAAAAATAAAAAAGAGGCATAAAGCAATAACAACATAAAAGAAAAAGATCCAAGAACCACTAACGTAGACTAAGGCTTATGTAACACCACAAACAAGAATTCTGTAAAGTAACAAATTAACAATTAAATAAGATCTTCCCTATCCCCTGAGCACCTAAATATCCCAAAAAGAGTTATCTAGCCGAGCAACAACCAAGAAAACGGACAGCCTAGAGCGCGACATTATTTTAAACAAAACAACTGGATAAAAGTATCTCATTAGGAAATAGTACCATCAAGCAACGGTCAATCACTACGGGAAAAAAATAATAGAAATTTTCATTGAAAGGTGCATCAACAATGGCCTATTTATATTTATACTTAGCTAACTACTTATTATTCCAGCCATATGTATACGTAGACATAGGTAATAAATATTACATAACCACGGTACGAGATTTAGGTTTATCAGTCTCACGACAATACTGAACGTATGTTAATTAATAGTTTAAACAATTCATATATAGTCCCGTCATCATTGTAAATAACATAGAGGCGTATGTGTATGCGATGTTACGCAAAGTAACGCAGGAAACACGCATAATATTCTAGTTCATTCAAGGTTTTTTGCCGCTCTTTTTGGCCATTTTTAGATGTCATTTAGCGTAACATGCAATTTAAACAATTTTATGGGGGTATAACAACAAACCACATTACACCAATATATATATATATATATATATATTATATATATATATATATATATATATATATATATATATATATATATATATATATATATATATATATATAATATATATATATATATATATATATATATATATATATATATATATATATATATATATATATATAAATATATATATATATAGATATATATATATATATATATATATATATATATATATATATATATATATATATATATATATATATATATATATATATATATATATATATATATATATATATATATATATATATATATATATATATTATATATATATATATAATATAATATATATATATATATATATATATATATATATATATATATATATATATATATATATATATATATATATATATATATATATATATATATATATATATATATATATATATTTATATATATATATATATATATTTATATATATATATATATATATATATATATATATATATGTGTTACGTAATACGTAAGGATATACTGCTAATTTGAATGTTTCCAACACAATATCTAGAGATTCAGTATTTTTTTGATTAAATTATACAGCGCAGCGGTGCTTACAGACTCTTTGTTTCTTTAAACTATTACAGTGTTATTAAAATACGTTTTACTGTCAGACTAACAAAAAGCCTATTAATTTGTAAGGTATAAATTTGAAAAGGTATAATATGAAATTCTGCTATAGATTGCCTCCATTTTTTCTGGTCTACCTATCTTTATCGTACATTTTGGTTTTCTTCAAGCCAATTTATTTACGTTTTTTATGTACTCTATGCGTTACTCACTATGCTTTAGGTACGACATACCTACTCTGTATGTCCTAACTCTATGGTCCTAACAATTGCAATGTTCTTAATTTACTAGAGTTACCTAGTTATCATGGTGCCCCAAAGTTCTTGGATCATATTAATATATCCAATTCTGTCAAATGCTTGTTCTTTTCTGTAACATTTTTAGTAGTTGTCACTGTCAGTTTTGTGATTTTCCGAACTAATTTAGTTGGCGCTACGCTTGTTGGAGCCCAGTTTTATTTTCTCTGTATTATTATTAGGGGAATGGGGGGGCAAAACCGGATAGCGAGGCATAACCGGATACTGCCAAAATTTAAACACTATTATTGTCATCTACCGGGGAATTAAGTCAATTGGTTAGAAATTTGTACGTGCACCAAAACGGAGCTGCTAAAGTGCCAGTTATGTTAGTGATTTACGCATCATTGTGATTTGCAGGTGAGTGATGTAATTAGGGATATTTTTAATCAACCAGCAAAGAATGTTGCTTATACATTAGGCCATGATATTGCATGCGTTCGATAGCCAGTCTCAAGATTTATTACATTATGCTTTACATTTCTAGTTTATTACATTATGCTTTACGTTTCCTAATTGCTACAATGCACATTTTCAATTGATTATATCTAACAGTATGCTCGGGGCAGGACCGGATGGGGTACAACCGTATACTATCTGGTTGTGCCCCGTGATATTTTAAGAGTGCCTATGTTAATACACTAGTGGCTATATTGTTTCAGTTTCTTATAAGGCTATATTTCAAAATGCGTACAAGAGGAAATCCTCGAAGCAAAAGTGGGCGATAGAGAGTATGCGTCAAGCAATAGAAACGGTGCAGAAAAAAAGAAATGGGTTTCAAGAAAGCTGCTCTAACATATAATGTACCGAACTCTACATTGGAGGGCAGTGTTAAAATATTACAAAATGGGTCTCCACTAGACTAAGTATTCTCGACAATCTCACAACACATCTAACAGTATGTACATTTTTAGGTATGGGTAATTTTAAAACAACTTTTTCGAATGTTCAAGAAGCAGAGCTGGTGAAATACATAAAACTGGAGGAGAGTTGTTTATTTGGGCTAACTCCAAAAGATGTGCGACAATTAGCATTCCAATTAGCAGAAAGGAATCAAATAAATCATAATTTCAGACACGGTATGGCAGGTCTTGATTGGTTGAAAGGGTTCCTAAAATGTCATCAGGTTTTATCATTAAGAAGTCCCGAGGCTATTACGTCGGCAGCTCGTGCTATAGGGTTTAATGCATTAGTGTTAAAATTTTCCGAAAATCTAATTCACTGCTTAGACAAATATAAAATCCATCCGCACCGGATATTCAACGCCGCAATAACGTCAGTGCCAAAAAGCCACTCGAAAATTATTGCTCAAAGAGGATGGCGACAAGTAGGAGTCGTAAGCTTTGATGTCTGCTGAGGCAATCATATTCTTCATTGTCGGTGTAAGAATTCTGGCTATATTGATTAGCAGTATAATCAATATCATTAGTCCTGTTGATTATTATTTAAATATTCGCTTGGCAAATTATCATAATTAACATGATGAGTTTTGTTTTGCTACGGGAACCTATTAAAATTTGGGTTTGATTGGGTTGCTGATGGCCTGTTTTGATTTGATTAGTTTGATTTGGTCTCATCGCTGAATTTTGTTGAAAATTCGGACGATATTGTTGAAAATTCTGATGTTATTGTGGGAAAGGTCTTTGGCTTTGGTTAAATTAATTGGATTGGAAATTCGGTCTTTGAATCGGTTGCGGGCTTTGATTTGAATTTTGAAAGCTTTATGTAGAAAAATTTTGGGATTGTGATTGCTGTCTCGTGCGGCTCTCATTTATTAAATGGCCCGTACGTTTTCAATACGAATTCAAATTCAAAATTTTTGTGGTAAATTTGGTTCTCTAACTTGATTTGAGATTTGCGTAATAGGTCTCTGAAATTTCTGATTTTAGAAACACGACAGTTGTAGTTCCCTATCGATTCTGTTCATAGCTACAAGTATGTCTTTTGGATTACGTGATCTTCTAGTTTGTCCTTAGGCTCAAGACCGGCGAGTAATGTATTTAACGTCATGGTTTCTATTAACTCTGATTGGGCTTTATTTTGTTCTGGAAGCATCATTTGATTTTGTATCGCGGCGTTCATTTTTGCTAAATGCGTCTGTAACCAGGAAACAAAAATAAGTGCGGATTCATTGCTTCTGGTGGATTACTTGGAGATCCTGTATTAATGACGTGAGATCACGCGAATCACTAAAACGTATATTCAATAAATGTTGCACTACCAGTTAGGCACCAGGATGTTTCACAGATCCTACCAACTGCGCAAATTTTGTTATATTGCTTGTTGTAAAAATAACTTTGTAGAAACTTTTATTTAGATGAAAGGATGGTTGCAACTATATCCGAGAAAATACAAACGTGATTGGGTTTAATTTAGAACTTTTTTATTATATATTATGTTATATTTAATTATATTATATTTAAATGTAACATATACAGGATGTTCTGAACTTATCCTTATTAACACGTCATTCTTAACCACCCTGTGTACTCATAATTCTATAATAAATATGGACCATATTTTACTGCCTCCAGAGCAGTTGAAGTAACTCACTATCCCATGCAATGGCGACCTGATTCGGTTCCGTAGCAACGAAAATATCGTACATTAAATTTAACACATTCTTTATATGCGACCCCTTATTCGTTTTGAGCAGTTTATATCAATAATACTGGATAGGGGTGGAACCTTTGATGTAACTGTAACACTCGGAGTAGTTTCCACAAACACCAAAACACTTTCACTTCGCTCGACGCGCGTTTCGCCAACCAAGTTGGCATCATCCGGAGACGATTAAAACTAATCTTAAATTACAAAATCTACCATATTTATACTATTTTTTCGGTGACGTCACTAATGATATCACCGTGAAATTTACGCGTGACTAATCACGCTTCAATGATCGGTTGCTAAGCAACGCGTAAAGCGGGCTACGGTATGATATCACCGTCAAATTTACGCGTGACTAATTACGCTTCAATCATCGGTTGCTAAGCAACGCGTAAAGCGGGCTATACGGGATAGGTCCCTTGTCGCTATTCATACTACTATTACACTTTACAATTTCTATGCTCTCAAATGCATCCAACTGTCTATTATTGGTCACATTTCTAACTAATCTTAAATTACTAATATCTATTCTATGATTGTTGTCAAAAGCATGTTGTGCAACACTAGACTTATCTGTTCTTCCATATTTCAGATGAGCCATATGTTCTTTAAATCTGGTGTTAATTGACCGTCTCGTTTGTCCAATTTATTTTCGATCACAATCATTACAACTAATTTCGTAAATCCCAGACCTTTCATTTGGAACAATTTTATCCTTTGGGTTGTCTAAAAGCTGTTGTAATTTGTTGCTCGACGAATGAATCGCTGTTATACCCACGTTTTTGAAAACCTTACTCAAACCATGAGTAAACCGGGGTTCGTACGGGATGGATACATATTTTGGAGCCTCTATGTCCTTTTGAAAGGTCGTAGAATTACGAAGTGTGTCAATATTTTTAATTACTAATACATCTAAAAATGAAAGTTTTCCATTATTTCCTAGTTCATATGTAAACTTTACAGAAGTGAAACGACTATTTAATTTGGAAATGAAGTTTTCTACATCGGCAATCTTAGTGTCAAACACGGCAAAAATGTCATCCACATACCTAAGCCTATTTAACCTAAGCTATTTTCCTAGGATTTGGCTTAGGTATGTGGATGACATTTTTGCCGTGTTTGACACTAAGATTGCCGATGTAGAAAACTTCATTTCCAAATTAAATAGTCGTTTCACTTCTGTAAAGTTTACATATGACCTAGGAAATAATGGAAAACTTTCATTTTTAGATGTATTAGTAATTAAAAATATTGATAATAGGTTAGAATTTGATATATATAGAAAAGATACCAGTACGATCAGATATATCCCTAATGACTCTCACCACTGCTATCAACATAAAATGGCAAGTTTCAATTTTCTTGTCCATCGTTTACTAAGTTTCCCTCTCAGTAATGAGAGATTTGAAAAAGAAAAAGTATTAATTAAAGATATAGCTGTGAGTAATGGTTATCCTAGAGATATAGTTGAAAAACTAATTAGGAAGCGTAAATTTAAAGACACACTTCGTAATTCTACGACCTTTCAAAAGGACATAGAGGCTCCAGAATATGTATCCATCCCGTACGAACCCCGGTTTACTCATGGTTTGAGTAAGGTTTTCAAAAACGTGGGTATAACAGCGATTCATTCGTCGAGCAACAAATTACAACAGCTTTTAGACAACCCAAAGGATAAAATTGTTCCAAATGAAAGGTCTGGGATTTACGAAATTAGTTGTAATGATTGTGATCGAAAATATATTGGACAAACGAGACGGTCAATTAACACCAGATTTAAAGAACATATGGCTCCTCTGAAATATGGAAGAACAGATAAGTCTAGTGTTGCACAACATGCTTTTGACAACAATCATAGAATAGATATTAGTAATTTAAGATTAGTTAGAAATGTGACCAATAATAGACAGTTGGATGCATTTGAGAGCATAGAAATTGTAAAGTGTAATAGTAGTATGAATAGCGACAAGGGACCTATCCCGTATAGCCCGCTTTACGCGTTGCTTAGCAACCGATGATTGAAGCGTAATTAGTCACGCGTAAATTTGACCGTGATATCATACCTTAGCCCGCTTTACGCGTTGCTTAGCAACCGATCATTGAAGCGTGATTAGTCACGCGTAAATTTCACGGTGATATCATTAGTGACGTCACCGGAAAAATAGTATAAATATGGTAGATTTTGTAATTTAAGATTAGTTTTAATCGTCTCCGGATGATGCCAACTTGGTTGGCGAAACGCGCGTCGAGCGAAGTGAAAGTGTTTTGGTGTTTGTGGAAACTACTCCGAGTGTTATATCAATAATAACAAATCGTGCAGCTCTGAAACTTTTCGACTACATTAAGATGATCATACAGCATAACGTAGCCGAGTTCCATAAAAATTGATTAATTGATACCTTTATACCTATCATTTATTCTGAACTGAGTTCTCAAACCTCTTTACCGCAGCGAGAATATAATTTGATTCACAATCCATAGTTTTACAATATCAATTTACAATCCTTATGTTTTACAATATATTTTGAGAAGTTTCAAATTCCAATGCATGCACCGATTTCTAGTTTAATTTTTTTTTACGTTAATAACCTCTAAGTCTCACATCCGCCGTATGCCGCCAGTTTATTTTTTTTATGAAAGTTACCGCTTTTGCAAATGCTCTATTACGGTATATATTATTAATTCCTAAAACGATAACTTATGTGAATCATATTACGTAATAACCCCTCAGCGTATCTAATAATATACCTACGTTGGTTATTACATGTTTTATTACTCGTAAGAGTTACCTGTCACTTTGCAAGCTCATATATAGTGTGCTCATCAGACAGCGCACCGCATTTATAGACTACACAAAAGGGAGTCATTGAAGGTGTTGATACTGACACCATACTTCATAGTCGATACGATATTACAATCATCAAAATCTACCCCGAAAAACCGCTCGCCGGCACTTGTAGAGTTGTCAGAAGAATATCATTTCTACTGCCTACTTCATATGAAAGAGGTATAGTTGTAGTTGTAGCGTTGATAATCAACGGTTGTAGTTAGATATAAAACTAAATGCTTATGAATTCTGTTATATAGTCCAATATTTTCTAGCATATAGCTAGTTGTTTTTATAGATTCTACAACCTTTTTACGTATTTTAAATTTTATAATCATCTTATAAGCAAATGCATGCCTATGATATTTTTCTATCAGCATGTTCAAATATAAAAAATATACATAGTAAACTATACTCAGTTTGGGAAATAAATGATTCACGCAGCGTTTCAATGCCCAAGACGAAGACAGCTGATATGAGTCACTCTCATATATTTCCGAAACCCAGTATAGGTAGCTGTTATCCTACGAATGTGAGTCTTGCTTGTCATAAAAGTAATGTGACATTACTGGTATGCATTACCTACTTTACCAAATGTTCGTACTTTCTCTAATTTCACTTGAGGTTAAGAGAAACAGGGTGTTTTAAAAAAACTGTCATGATTGTGGCCGTCGGAGATAAATAGGAGATGCAATGGAGGCACAGATATTACATTATTTTGGTGAACATCATGAATGTAGTGTTAGAAAAGTATTATTTGCAGAATAATTACTTTACTGGACATGGCGCTTGAAATTTTCGTAACCACCGTTTATGGAGCGACGATAATCCTCCCGCTGTTGTAAATGGAATATATCAATACAACTTTTGAATAGATATTTAGGCCGGAATTATAGGCAATAAATTAATAGGGCCTCTTGAGTTACCAAACAGATTAAATGGTCCAACTTATTTAAACTTTTTACGAAATGACCTGTGAAATGGATTTACCTCTTACATTACGTCAAATACTGTGGTTTATGCAGGATGGTGCGCCACCTCATTATGATTTAGAGATTCACCTCATTATGATATGAGATAGAGATTATGAATTAGAGAAAGAAGTTTGAAACTGTTTTAAATAGCTTGTATGGCAATTTTAGGAAACGGTTGCAAACGTATATTCAAATTGGAGGTCGTCATTTTGAACATATTCTTTAGTAGTTAAAAGCAACAATCGTTGTCTTTATGTATGTAATAATTTTTTTTTATTGTTTAAATTCGTCTTTTGGGTATTTTGTGTTAGTTTTTTTTAGTTTACTAATAATTTTGCTTTTTAATACTTTCGTCTTTAATTTGTAATGTCTCGTGCAATTTATAAGCACCAAATGATCATGCCAGTACGTAATTAACCGTTTTTTGGCACACCCCTTTAAGGGGGTGTAGCTGGACAGGAAAGGTTTATTTTGAAAAAAATTATGCAAAGAACCCGTCTTAATTTTCGATAGGGAATCTGTAGTTACATTTTTGCACGTTACTACGGAACACACTGTATATTAAACAATACCGTTCATATGATGTTTCGTTAAGATTTTCAAATAGTTTTTTGAAGCTTTGATCTGATTTAATTCCACAGTGAATTGATTTCCACAAATTGTTGACGATTCTCTGAATACGATTTAATCCATTTTAATACCGTAGATCGTAATCCATATTTCTCTAGTCCTTGAAACAAAATGTTGTGGTCATATGCTTTTGATAAACAATGAGCGTTTAAATTGAAATGTTATGAGCACGCACCTGTGATGGCTTACAGCATAATAGTGTTCATGTTAAACAATGAAATCCGCTTTGTTTATTTATTATAATTACGTTATCTGCTTTCTTGTTTATATATTAAATATTAAATAATCAGCTCATACCAATATGATCTATAAAAGCTTATTTAATTTTATAGCGCTCAAACAAATTAGGTCAAAGCTAATATTTAACCTGAACGTCATATAATGATATTTCTTTAATTACGGATAATTATTCGTATGTGAAAGGTACATTATTTATTTTTATATTCACATTTTTATTTAATAATAATTATTTTGCCGGAATTCTGATCTTTTTATTAATAAAATTATGCTACTGGCACCTACGCCATAATATACGAACACACCTAAAAATTACGCCATTCTATGATAACATCATTAATGTATGTAGGCATAAGTTTAAGTATAGGTACATGTTAAGCGCATTATTTTATGTCTCTAGCATTTATTATCTACAATATACGTGCATATCTACAATACAATACATATTGTAGCGTACATAGTTATAGATACATTTTATCATATTTGTTTTGTAATTACGTATTATCATCTAGCTAAACAATCGAATAAGCGACTGTTTTAGGCGACATTATTTTTGGAACCCTAATCTAGACTCATTATCGTTTAAGCTTTTGTGTTTGGGTGACAGAAATATAGTGATTGCGTTTTAATATATAACAAACACTCCAGGGCCGGACTTAGAGCGGGGCAACAGGGATGGAAGCCCCGGGGACCCCACATATTGAGGGCCTTCTTAAACCTTAAATAAAATTTTATAACAATATTTTTTTCCATTTTTAAGAAATTAATTACCAATATATCCAAACAAGGGATATTTTCTTTCTATATAAAATTTATATTCAGTAATGGAATCTAAAATATATATAATATTTTTCACACGGTTACCTCACTGACTTAGTTTTTAACTTCCATGAAAAACTCTTCTAAGCCTACTTAGTTCCTTTTTTAACAATACAATTATCTTCTGGGGTAAGGGTTTGCTGTTTGCCTTTGATTATTTGTTAAGTATGGAATTTACTAATAGGGGAAACCATAAATTCAGTGACCCTTACCTATTAACTTTCTGAAAAGAGAATAACACAATAACAATAACGTACTTTATATTTCCTAGAGGGGACACAAGACAAGATACATTACCCATTTACTAGGGACCTTGTATGTAACAAACTGACAAACGCATATTGGATCTATATTACTTATACTTCTCGACATAATTACAGTCCTGGACTTTACCATTTTGTTACAATACTCTTACTGTATTTTCTTTATGACTTTAGTATCCTGAAGAAACAAGAGTGTTCACACGTACGGTTGAATACAAGACAAAGATTAAATCGTGGTGCGTAATCGATCGTCAATTATTTTTTGGCAGTGTCGAAGTATTTTAGTTGCTCTTGCACCGTGCTATAACCCGATTGTGTAGGTAAGTGTGTTACTATTACTGTATTACTATTGACAGAACGTGTGTTTGATTTTGAGAGTTAAAAGGCATTTTTTGTAATAAGTTGTTCAATCTTCATCCTCAATTATTTATTCATCTCAAAACGCACTCTCGTAAGCAATAATTATGACTCGTAAGTAATAAGTATTGTTTTATGCCTATGTATTATTAATGACGCGATGTGAATCGCGATAAATCTTAATTAAAATTTTTAAGTAATTGATTATCTCTCATAAAATATGTGATTTAAGACAAAATACACGATATCTTTTATTTTAAAGATTCAACTTTCCACAATAAAGGTTTAATGTAATTTTTTGGCTTTCTAATGTTATGTAAAAAAATTGTAAGAAAACTTCTATATTACGTTTAATTATCGCGTTTTAAAACTCAACTATCATGTGTCTTTTCTTTTGCCTATATACATATTATTTAAATAAATTCTCTCTATTCTCCTATTCCTTGTTGCTTTTGATATGTGTTTTTTTTTTTCATTTCTGCTCGATGCAATATCCATGTTTTTTCTCTTTTTCATAGTGATTGCATGAGTGATAGGTGACTCGACCGATCGGCATAAAACTCCTCGAGTTTTCGCAAGCGGTGCACAAAAGAGAAAGAAGGCTGCAGAACGGGAGAAGTCCTCACTCAAATCTCAAAACATAATCATATATTTTTTTATTGCTGTGAAACCCCTTGAAGAACAAGATGTCGTTAATGATCCAGGCATTATAGTAGGATTATAGTAGGACCGAAGCACGAAGGATTCCGCAGCTTGAGGATTTCCTCAAGCTGCGGAACCGCTAGTAGAACCAGAATCGATAATTGAAGAACATGTCATTCCCACATTAACGAAAATTGATGGTTTCGGCAATGATATTGGTCTCTGGCCAGATGTACCTACCCACGCAAGATATGCCAACTTTTTGGGCCAATAAAGGTTCCGGTGGTCTTCACAATTATGATGAAAAAGTTTTTGAAAATCGTCAGAATTCCAGAACAAAACTGGTTCTAGTTCCACCCTAAAATGCTCGAAACATCTGATTCTCCGCATAAATAAGAATAATTAGGGCTTAAATCGTTTTTGGCTTTGCTTTTCTCCAACTAAGGGGAAAATTTAGTATTATACTTATAAATTAGTCGCAACTCAGAGAATACAACTCAGTGCAGATGAATTTAATGACTGGAAACATGCATCTGAACGTATTTCTGAACATGAAACTCAAAACATCACCTAGAAGCTATCACAATTTTTGCAAAACTTGGTGCGACACAGGGACGAATCGATCAGAATTGAGCGATAGAAGAAGCAGAGTAATCTGCGAAAAGTTTTGTTGCGAGTCGTTAGTACAATAAAATTTATTGCAGAACGAAGACTAGCTCTTAGAGGTGATGACGAATTAGTGGTTCGCCGAGAAATGGCAATTTTCTAGGTATTTTGGAATTGCTGGCAGGGTACGATCCATTTCTTACAATTCATTTGAAAGATAAGGCAAATAAAGGAGAAGGCCTCCTCAATTATCTTTCATCTAGAATCTGTGACGAACTGATTGCTTTGATGGGAGAAAGAATGCTCAACGAGATTGTAGCAAGAATAAAACAATCGAAATATTATTCAATATCATTTGACACTACACCTGATGAAGCACACATTGATCAACTGACAGTGGTGTTACGATATATGGAAGGATGTGCGCCGAAGGAAAGATTCCTTACATGTATTTCAAATTGTGGTCACATTGTCGCTGCCATGGCAAACACGCTAATTGCATTTTTAAATTCTCATAAAATTGATATCGGCGATTGCCGTGGTCAATCGTATGACAACGCGGCAAACATGAGTGGCAAGTACAATAAGATGCAAACTCTATAATTTTGGAGAGAAATAAATTGTCCGTGTTTGTTCCTTGTTGTGGCCATTCTTTGAACTTAATTGGCAAAGCTGCAGCTAATTCTTGTGCTTGCGCTGTTCACTTTTTAGATTTCGTCCAAAACGTATTTTTTACGCAATTTTGATCAAGAAATTATCGGAGAATAATCCTAAATTTTACGTTCCCAAGATATTAAGTGAAACTCGTTGGTCTTGTGCTGCTGTAATAAAAGCTATTGTGCATGGTTACGAGAAAATTAAAGAAGCCCTTGCTGACATATCTCATGACCAAGAACAGAAAAACGTCGTCAGAATCGAGGCCGCCAGACTTTTAAACAGGATGGGAAGGCTCGAAATCGCACTATACGCTGAATTTATGAACAATATCTTAGAGCGATTCAATGCTACTAACATGTTGTTGCAAGACCCAAAAATGGTTCTTTCTTCTGCAGCAGAAGCGCTGGAATTGCGCAGATCATTCGTCGAGTCCAAAAGAGAAAAGTTTGACGAGTACGAAGAAGCAGCGCGCAAAGTATCAAGTATACAGATGAATATAAGGCAACACGCTCGAGATCGAGAAACATTATAGCGTTTTCACATTGCACGTTGTCGTCGGACAGTAACGACATCCGACATATTCGTGTCATCTGTCATCTGACGGTAACTATATCGCATCGTGCAATGTGGAAACGCTCTTAGGCTCAACCTATCAGATCACGTGAATTCCTCAGATGCCCAGTTGTCACCGAAAGAACAATTTCGAGTAGGAAGCTTTATTCCTGTGACTGATCTGCTTTCAGCATTTCTGGGCGATAGGAATCACGCCTATGACGTTGTCTGCGATCTATTTGATTTTTAAAATCATTTAGAGGATTTCATTATCTCGGAGATTCACAAGGCTGCCGTTAATTTAGTAAATATTTACAACTGCGATCTGGAGATCAGTCTTGGGAATGAGCTGGTTCATTTTGTAGCATTGATAGATGCTTTCAAAAAGGACTACAATGTCGAGAATGAGTTTTTTAAAATTCATAAAATTTTACATGATATAGAAATGTTAATTTTTTAAATTTATTTACAATCTACCCTCTAATGTTCTGGAGATCCATGACATATGGAGCAATAAGTAAATATGTTAAAACGAAACAAAGATGTGTTAACATGGGTAGAGAAAGCGTCCATTGACAATCCTCCTATAGACTCCGTAGAGTTTGTTATCTTATTCCAATATTCGTCTATTTGTTCTCTTAGGTCTAACGGGTACTGCTGTTGGAGTCTTCTTCTGAGTTTTGGTAGGATACTAATTTCAACTACGTGTCTATTCTCATGTCCTAGCAATCATTGGTGGTGTAGAGTCGAAAATATTTTTATTTCTTCTGTGACAAATGGGATTTGAAGGTCAGTGTGAAGTGTGATGTTTTGTTTGAGACATACCAAAGCGCGTTGGTTATAGAGCGGAGCACTTTGGATTGTAATCTTTGGATTATTTTAGTGTTTGTTGGCTTGGCACATCCCCACAGTTGGATTCTGTAGGTCCATATCGGTTTTATTATGCATTTGTATAGTAACAGCTTATTTTCTATAGAGAGTAATGACAACTGAAGTATTTCTAAGTTTAACTGTTGTCGTAAATTTTTAATGCGCCATTTGTATCTAAGTGTTGTTGAAGTTGTTGTGATGGATGACCATTAGTCGCTAGTAGAGCTGCGTGATCCGCAAATGTTACTAACCAGAAGGATATCTCTCATTACATGATCGCCGACGACTGGGGTCCTTGGATTGCAACTAACCCGAAATCTAACCCGAAACTTGCCAGTGAAGTAAGTAGCGTCGCGTCGTAGTGTAGCAAGTGTACGAATGGAGGTACAATTGAAGCGCACTTTACTTTGTTATTGTATTTTACGTACTTTTATAGGTTACATCTATCACTATATCTCCTTTTGTTGCAAAAATAATACTCTTTTCTTAATAATTTAATTTCAATAATTTAATTTGTAATTTTCTTATTGAAATAACACGAACGTACAGGTACGTCTATGGATAACAGACGCTCGCTAAGACTGAAGGTCACGCGCTGTGGGCATAGACATCAAAGGGATTTGGTTAAAGATATCCTTCTGATTAGTATATTTATTGTTGTGATATTAGGTAGAGTAATGGGCCCAGCACGCTCCCTTGTGGTACCCCTGATTTAATAATTTGGAAGTTTGAAAAGGCAGAGTTATATTTGGTTTGAAAGTATTCCTTTCAATGATTTTCGCAGCAGGTAGAAGGACTTGAGGATTTACTTTTAATTTGTATATAGAAGTCCAGTATGCCACACCTTGTCAATGGCCTGTGTTATGTCTAGGAATACTGCTGTACACATTTTTTTCTTCTAGACTTTCATTAATTTTGTTAACTATTCTGTGTGCTTGTTGGATAGTATCATGGTGTTTTATACAGCCGTACTGGTATTCAGGTATAACGTCATGTATTTATGGATTGTTTTGGATTCGGCTTAGAAGAAAGAAGTCTTTTGAATATTTTTGGAGGAGTGGGCAGCAGGCTGATGGAGCAGTATGAGGTCACTTCACTGATTAGTTTTCAGGGCTTAGGTATCATTGTAATTAAAACTTCCATACTGTCGGAGAGTAGGAAAGTCTAATCATGCTGCTGTAGATGATTGTATTGCCTTTTTCGACAATTGTCTGAGTATTGTTCCTGTGATAAGGTCATAGCCAGGTGCTTTGCGTTGATTTGATATCGATTTATGTTAATATTTCTGTTGGCGAGAATGGTTTAATCGGAAGGGACATCTGGCATGGTGCTTCCAGGAAATTCTCAATTTCATTGTTATTCAAGTGAATATTTGCTTCGTGTGATGTAAGTACTTCAACCAGGTATTCGCCAAAAGTTGCAACTTTTTCCTTGTCCCTTTTGGCCCAACTTATTCTGTCGGGGTTTCTTAAGAGAATAGATATATTTGGGTCACTTAATTTTTTTGTCGCTTCCCAGATTGTGTGATTATCTTTACTGCGGGAGGTAATTAATGTACTGTTCAAATGTATTTCTTGCATTTGTTAGTAGCCCAGTCTGTGAACCGGAAAATAAAAAAAAAAACATGTAGCTTCGAATGGAATTTTTTTTGTGGATTTCGCTTCATGGGGTCCTCAGGATCATTCATACACCTTAAAACCTCTTGGGAACCCAAATCCCACCCTTTGGGGGGGGGCAAATGGCTGAAAATCCTCCCCAAATTATTAAAATATAAAAGTATTTTGGCATTTCGAGTGCACCTAGGGAGTTTTTTGGGTCGCTGAACCCGAATACGACATCAGATTTACTTGGACTCCATCATAG
>CAXKVY010009837.1:2500-18709 GCA_964058915.1 Tetropium fuscum
ATATTCGTGAAGAAAAAGCGAATTTGTTATTACTTATTTAGCTATATTGCTTTAGATAATCTATATAAAAAATGCGCATTTGTATAGATTACTCCCTTACAAAGCCATGCTCGTATAACCAATATATTCGCACCCAAATAACTGTTAAAAATAAGCCAGTAGCACCTTTTACAAATTGACACGGAACAGAAAGAAATCAATGAATTGAAGTCACGCAAATCGAATGGTAACCACGCAATTGTGATATCTTATTCTGATTTTGTTATGACTCATTTTCGTTGTTTCGTTATTCATTGGTTGTAAACTTGTGATTGATTGTGCTCATAATTCCGGAGAGTGCGTCTTGCCCTGCATGTATGTGCAGTGATTCCATGCATAAATCCATGTATTTGTTTATGTGTGCCTTTCTTCGATTTGATTTTAGGAAAAAGTACAGAAAAATGCAAACTTTACATTAAAATTAACGCACAAGTAAAAATTGGCCACAATTTCATACTCGATTTTCTCGCGAACCGCCAATCTATACCGCTTATAATAGTTGTGGGGGATTAAGATAATAATAATTATAATAATAATTCTTTATTAATTTTGGAGATAAATTATTAAAAATGAATTTCACATTAGCGGGAAATTGAACCAACAATGCTGATCAGCCGCAAAGCTAGCGCGAGGACGCTAGAAATTTTATATAACATGCTGTAAATAAAATGTTGCCAAAAGATCAAAAAAGTTTTTAATAGCATAATTGTTATTGTGACTTTTATAGTTCAGGCTGTATGATTTTTTATGAATTATCGCGCATGATATGATTGGGAACGAAATCGTCTTTACGTAACAATGTACGTATATGGCCATAATTTTATTGCGAATTGTGCGTTGCTTACAGCTCTAAAATAATTAACATGGACCAGTTAAATGTTAAAACGAAGTGCATATTGATGCTGTGTAGCTGTGGAGAATAAAGATAAACTTATGTATAAGCCTTTGATAGCAGGGTTTAGAGACAATAATTAAGGCAGCGGAAAAGAGATTTTGGACTGAAAATTTTGTCAAGCAAGGTTGATATTTAAAATGGAAAAATTGAAGTAAAATAGCATAAAGACTGCCCAAAGGTTTACACCAGCAAACGCAATAGTGAGATAGTTTGCCAAATTAGTAATAACGCAGACGGAGACAAAAACATTCCCGATTCTTCAAAAACTAGGAGTAACATGGAATCATTTAAAATACGTGAAACATGCCTTATTGGCAATTAAAGAGGAACAAAGAAAAAACAAAAATTAACCTATATATGAACAGGTTTGTAAATTATATTAGGAACCTACCTATTTTTTTCTATTATGTGCGTTTTGCCGCAGAAAATTTCAATACGTAAGAATTGAATTTCAATACGTAAGAATTTCTTAACTTCTGATTAATTTTAGTTGGGTTAGGTTGTAAGTACCTATAGTCTACGTCTAAACTATTGGTTGCTGACTTATATGGTGATAAAGTTCTACCATTATAAGATACAAAGGATACAAAGATAAGATAAGGATACAAAGAAAAGATAAAGATACAAAGGCCGAAAAGGATTTCACGGATATGGTTCCATGTGCAAAACAGCAACAGCACTTCCAAAAAAATTAGTCATTTACTTGTCCTTTATATTAGTCTGCTCACCAGTGGACTCATACATTTTTGATGGCATGGTACTAACTCAAGAGTTGAAGGCAACTACGTTTTCAACTTTATATGATTTGGGACATCTTATGCTATTAACAAAAAATTTTAGCTCATAAAAGAAAGCATAGTGCAAAAAGCATCATCGTGGTTTTTGAGACATACACTACTCAATCACTTAAGAATGTAGAGAGTTGCAAACATGGTGACTCAAATCTTGTTGATTTGAAAGTGACTACGAAAGAAGCGAAATGTTATTAATTTTAATGAATTTTTAAATCGTACTCGAAGAAAAAATCGCTATTAGTTCTTCTAACCGACAACTTGCTTCAAAACAGTTCTAACTTATTAAATATTCATGCAAAAATAGTAATAGCTGGAGGATTCGAAAAGAAAGTAAGTGATTCAATTTACCTGCGTAATACAGATCTCGAAAACTTGTTCTCACTAAACAGCAGTCAAAGGAAGCAGACACTTAGATCATTATTCACGTTTTGTCAGACACATCTGGCACTCTATTCTGGAAAAATCGGTAGACACTGATGTGTTACTATTACCTCCACACTTCTGTAGTAGTATCACTCCAGAACTGGAAAAATGTGTTTTGTTTATGGAGTTGGGACACAGCAAAAAATGACGTTTCTTTGCAATTCACGATATAGTTAAGAAACTCGGCCCTCTAATAAGCAAAACCCTATTGGCTATCCATTGCTGGAGTGGTTTTGATAATACGAATGCATTTTATAAAATAGGTAAAAAAAAACCGCTTTTGATAATTTACAAAAAATATTGTGGATCTTTCAGAACTAGAAAGGCTTCGAACATTATCTGAAGATGAAGCTATAGAACTTCAAGTCAGCAAATATATTTTTACTTTATAAAAATAAGAATAGAAGCATTAAAAATTTAAATTAATTAAAATATTTCTTTTAACAACTACCTCACTTAAGCCTATGAACTACCGCCGACAGTGGGTGCTTTAAGGCTACATCTAAAAAGGTATATTTCACATTTTAGTAAGAAAGAGGTTGTTAATATATTTTAGCTGTATTTATCAATTAAAAATTGGCATTTCAATAATCTACCGAAACCTGTATATGAAATTCCGGCAAAGTTTGGTTGGGTATTAAAAGATGATGTTTGGATACCACCCAGTGCCAACAGATGTGATTGCTTCAAACAGAATTCAAAATGCTCAAGCGATGCAATAATGCAAAAGCAAATTATGCAGTAATAGTTTAAGTTTAAATGATGATGAATCAGATTCAGAAAATGAAGAAACCTAATATATGATTCTTGTTATTTTTACTTCTTTTTATGTTTTTCAGATACCTAAGCATTGCAGGTCAATGATCCTAAACTAGGCAATAAACACCTTTCATTGCGTAAGCTTAGACCGTGCGCGTAAACTTATACATTGACCTCTAATCTAAAAAAATCATATGAAAACTACTGAGGATATCCCAGTATTTTTTAAAAATCTTTTTTGATATTTTGCCTTCATTTTCTCCGCAGCATGTTATATAAAATTTCCAAAAACAAAGAACAAAAAGTCAAAACCTTGAGCTACTTTCGAGAACATTTAATCAGCAGAAAAGCTGATTACACATTTTCTAGTTCTTTGTGTATGTAGGTACAATTACATACTATAATTGTACATACAAAAAAAATAGAAAAGTTGGAATCGCCAGTTCTTCTGCTGATTCAATTTTCTTAAAAGTAACTCAATGTTTTTAGTATTAGTACAATTTTGTTCGTATGCAAGAAGGATCAAATTTGACATTCGTTGATGGCACATCGCAGAGAGTCGCTGTGGACGGATAATTTTTGTCAATACAGGGAACTTGATCAAGGTGTTGTGGCAACTACCAGACCCAAAAGCTCTGGTAGTTGCCCATAAATTTTACAAATGCAAATTATATCGACGACAGCTAATCAGAGTTCTCTCTCGTCTGACGTTGTATAAATATGTTAACCACTCTAATTTCTTCTGGGGATGGAAGTTTTACTCCCAAATTTTGTACTAAATATTTTACGCCCAAATATTTTACTTTCTCTAAATCAATGTTTTTTTCTTCGGCACTGGAAACGGCAAGTACGATCTTATCGTTTCCTACGAATCTTATTTTCATTTTGTTCAAGATAACGTCCAGTGTTTCATAAGATATTGCTCTAAAATATTTTTCATTTTGTTCCACATCGTCTGATCTTTCACCAGTTTTATCATATAGTAGATATTCCTGAGGCGTTGTGTTTGCCTTGTTCTGGGAATGTAATCTTTAGACATTCCCAGAACATCCTCCAACATTAAAATCGGTGTTTATTTTGTCAAAAATTTATTTGCTAAAATTGTCGGTTCTATAGGAGGTAATAAGGGAATCTACTACCCAGGTTATGGGTAGTTATGGGCATCACTTCTAGCAATCATGGCTGGGCATTAACATATAATGTGGTGATGGGTTTCGCCCTCTTCACCGCACATCCTGCACTCTGGATATTTCCTCACCCTTATGTTGGTTATGTGTTTATTTAATAAGCAGTGTCCTGTTAGAGTTCCTACTGCACATATCAGCTGTTTCCTGCTCAGATTTAGCAATTCATGTCCGTAATTTGGATAGTTCACTGATGAACATGTGGGATTGTTTCATTCCCGGTGCCCCTATCCAGAGCAAGTGGTATTTTTGTATTAATACTTCATTTATCGATCCTTTAGCAGTGCCTTACGATATGCTGCAGGTAGGGTCGTGTCCCATTAAAACTGATTTAGCGCCTTCTCTGGCAATCTTCTCAGCTTTCTCTTTGCCTATATTGCCCTGGTACCCTCGGGTCCACTCCAGTTGTACTGTACCTACACTGTTGTGTTCTGTCAATATTATCAGTGACTTCAGGCATTCTCTAATCGTTTTCATGCGCATCTCTGTTCACTGCAGGGCTCGAAGATCTGCTTGGCTGTCAGTGATAACCCTAGTAGCAGGAAATATTTAAATAATATTGATTATATATTTTGTTATATTTATTTATTCATTAAATATTTGCTAGGTACATGTGATATTTTTTAAATATTACAAAATAAATATTTCATTAAAAATATTTTATACTTAAAAATATATACATATAATATACATTACTTCTTAACATTTAATATGTATTAACATATAATATGTATGTTCTTTGCTATTCATATTTGTTTTGCGAGAAGAAATCTTGGGTTTGTAGCACTTCATTACATAGAGAAATAAGTAAATAGATGAATAATAAGGTAGACACACTTACCAGTTGCATACCTTGAAATATATACGGAAACGACCACATAGAAGTTGTACAAGTTCTTTCACCTTCATTGAGGATCTTCAAGAGTGATGATCAATGATCAATAAAACAAATCGTGCTAAGTAAGTGGTTCTTGTCCAGGTATGCAACTAGTAAGTGTGTCTTCCTTATGTTAGATCACTGATTCGAGATTTAACTTTTTTAAAACAATTTATTTTATTTTGTGGATAGACAAGCTATCTCTAATAAAAATACAAAAGGTTGAGTTGCCTGTAACTTTACTGCATGTTGCGAGTATTACAACTAGGTGACAACTTATTTTGAAAGGGATTCTACAAGTATTTATATACTCTGTTGAGCTAACTCACCAGTGTCAGATAAGTATAGCAGTATTAACAATTCTTTGAATTGATAATACGTTTAAGCCTATTTAGCAGAATACATGTGAAGCATAATAAGTACAGGATGCCTGTGGCACATGATAAGTAATGATATGACAGGAAATCTTTATCTTTGCAATGTTGCAAAATGCAATGTTTTTGAATACAAGTATACGATTTTCTTCGTATAGCGGATGTGAAATTTAATATAACAACTCCCTTCATATAGCAAAAGTTGGTGATGTACAGCAACTTTTGAAACAGTAACATAAAATATAATATTTAATAACACAATGTCACTGGAATATAGTTGAACGAAAATATAGTTTTTTCAATTTTATACAATATAGTCCTTTTAATTTCATTCTACATCGGTGTCATCTTCGACGTGGATTGATGGTCTTCTCCTGGGGAATAGAGCAGTAAATCTCCTGAAGTGTCTGCTAGGTCCTGAAGAGGGCTAATCATTTGAAGGTCTGATGTAAATGGCAAGTCGCCTCTTTCGTCTATATTTACTGGTTATGTAAATGATAACTAGGCAAATAATAAGCGTTATAATAAAGTATGTAAACCAAAAGGTACGTTTTTCAATAAACGGTTGGTTTATCATATCGTTCAGGTCACGGGAATATTGGTCAAGTTTGTGTTTCGCTACTTCTAATTCTTCTCCGTTGATGTTGTTCAATTTGAGTGGTTTTAAATTTGGTACTGGATAGGGCTGGAACCTTTGTTGTAACTGTAACACTCGGAGTAGTTTTAATCGTCTCCGTATGATGCCAACTTGGTTGGCGAAACGCGCGTCGAGCGAAGTGAAAGTGTTTTGGTGTTTGTGGAAACTACTCCGAGTGTTAAATTTGGTAGTTTATGTTTTTAGGGTAAATTGCTGCAAAAGTTATATGGAATTATGACAGGATGTGGATTGTTATTGGCTTCAGAAATGTCTTTTGAACTTGCTTGTACTTTTGTGATTCCAATAAATGAACTGGAACCAGGTTCTAATATTAGGATGGAGTTCTTTAATATGAGTTCGGTGACAGAATTTCTTTTTAGACAGATTTTAGTTGGTTTAAGTGTTGGTTTCTAGTTCTTGTACATTTTATCCGTTGCTGAGTACCTACTATTGATGTTTGGCAATTTCCGGGTAGACTTTTAATATTTCTGAATAAACGGGTTTCACAAGGGGCATCATTATCTATAGGATAGACGAACAGATTTGAACATAGTTTGGTTCCAAGAGTCACAGGTTTACACATATTTGCATTTGGAACGGGTACGTACACCAATGAATCATCGTCTTTCGCGATATATTAATTAGTTATTGATAAAATGTGATGTAGGCCAGTTCTATTGTCCAATATGGGAATGGGATATAAGCGGTAAAGTGTATAAGATTGGAATCTAATAAAGGGATCTTTAAAACAAACACTAAGTTGGAATTTGTTTGATAAGCTTCAAGTTCTATGATATCTAAATATTGAGCCACTTTTGAAGGTTTTAGTGGTAAATTATTTTTGTGTAGATTTTGAGATATATCCTGTAATGATGAAATCAAATCTCCTGGTGTAATTATGGAAGAATAAGAATTACTAAGAATTTTGGTTTCATGTAGATTATGTCTACATCGTCGCGCATACTCACAAGAGCTTTTTCTATTTCTTTAATATCATTATTAAATGTAGCCTCATCAATACGTAACTTTTGTATAGTGAAATTAAAGTCTTTTATTATTGAGGTTGTTACTGAAATTTGGTCTTCAATGAGCTTTCTAATTGGTGTTCGTCATTGTTTAATTTACTAATGCACTTGGTATAATATTCACCTTGATATAATATAATATTATGAAGCGTCAAGATTGCCAGTTATAAATTTAAATACAGATCCTATTCCGTTAAGAATCCGCGTTTGTATCTTTTTGTGTCCATGTAGAAATTTAGTTTCTATGGATTTAGAAATTTGGGTTAAAAGGCTAAGGTGGATTTTAACTTCTGAATGAAATACGTTAAAGGAATGAATGGCTGGGTCAAAAATATTTAACATTTGGGAAAGGATTTTGTCGTTGTTGTCAAATGCTGATTTTAGTGATGTTATGTTTTTGTTAACCAGTATCGTCCATTTGTCATGGGTTATGTCTATGTTTGTGTCTTCATGGTAATAAACTCTTATTGTGTTTTTTATGGTCTGTATTGTAAATTGTGAAGCTGCTGCTCCGATCAGCAGGAGAAACCTGAAAATAAATTAGTTTTCGTAGTAAAGTTTACTTCTACAAAGTTTGTTTTTGTTGTCTGGTTTGTTTCTAAATTCCGTAGGGCTGAGTTTTGGTAAATTTCTGGAATTAGAAAAGGTCCGTTGAATTTATTTTTTAATTTATCTTTTAACTGTGGCTCTTTTATATATACTTTGTCGCCAATATTGTATTCATATCTATTTTCGGGAATATGTTCGTCGAAGCGAACTTTTGCTTTTTCTTTATTATCTTGCCTTTTAGAACGTGCTTTAATAATGTTAATAATAATTAAGTCTTTTTGATTGTATAAAGTTTCGGGTGGTCTACTAGACGTGTGTCCGAATACTAGTTCATATGGAGTAAATCCATGGGTCTTATTAACTGAATTGTTATAGCAAATTACAGCATAGGGCAAAATATTGAACGGGTGTTCATTAGAGTTTTCTGATATGTGTACTCTATTAATTTCCGCGAGAGTAGCATGGAATCGTTCCAAGGATCCATTTGTTTGCGGATGACGGATGACTTACGCTAGAAATTGTTAATTTAATATCGTATAGGGTACATAGATCACGTAGTAGGCTGTTGTCAAATCCACGGCCATAATCACAGTGAATCCTTAAGGGTGTACCGAAGTGTTGGATATATAGAGCAATAATGTGTTTACGATAGATTTACCGGTTTTGTCGGAAAGAACATAAGTTTGCGTAAATTTTCTCTGTAGTTCGTTTCTGATTGTTAATGCGTAATTTCTTGTAGGTGTTTCGAATACATCGTTGTTTATTCTTTCAAAAGGTATTTTAGGTGTCTCAGTCATTACTAAAGGGTATTACTAAAGTTATTTTTCTCTTTTATTCTTCTCGTAGTTTCGTTAATTCCGCGATGTAGATTATTTTTTCCTGAATGGTATTGATATAGGATTATTGGAATTTGTTCTTGATCTGGTGTTTTGACAATGTTTTGGCATACTTTTAATAAAATTTCTTGTTCAGCAAAAATGAAGGATAAAATTTCTAGTATTGGTAATTAATTCTACATTATTTTCAACGTAATAAGTTTGGGAAAGATCGAATTCGTTTTTATGTTTGTAAAGTAAAATGAATAAACACTCTACGACTGTTTCCATATCAGTTGCCAAATGAACTATAAAATATTTTCTGTGCCTGACAGTTTTGCTTGATACAATATTTACTTTATAAGTTGCAAAGTCGTAATTCTCTTCGAAAATGTCTTCAATGATAGCACAGTGAAAATCTTGTAATTTGTCTTTTTGGAAAAAACTGATAATATTTTTATTGCTTTTATCTAAAAGTTGACCATTTATAAATTGAATTTTGGAATAATCTATAAGAGATGTTGTTTTGTATAGGTTGACAAAAGTCTCAAATTCGTTTGATATTTGTTCTTTCGTGATATCGTCGTATGTTAACGTTTCTTGTTCGTCAGAATTATTTGCTAAAATTTTTTAATTGAATTTCGAACATTTAAATGCGTTTTTATTGATTTTTCCGGGCTTGTACATTATTTCATAGTCGTATTCTTCTAATTTTAAACGACAGCCAGCTAAGCGACTTCCGGGATCTTTTATAGAGAATAGCTAGGTAAGAGGTCGGTGGTCGGTTATCAATTTAAACTTTCTACCAAAAATATACGGTCTGAAGTATTTTACTGACCATACTATAGCTAACGTTCTATTGTACTGTACTTAGTCTCTGCGTTACACAATGTGCGTGATGCGAATGCTATTGGTAAGTTTTTGCCGATAGGTTCTTGCGAAAGTACGGCACCCATTGCAAATGCGCTTGCGTCTGTTGTCAGTACAAATGGTTCGTTAAAATTCGGGTATATGAGAATTAGGGATGATATTAAGGTTTGCTTAAGTTCGTCGAAAGCTTTTTGACATTCTTTGTCGAAAATAAATTGAGCGTCTTTATGAAGTAATTTGGGTAAAGGCTTGGAAATTTTGGCAAAATTTGATATGAAGCGGCTATAATATCCAACAAGTCCCAAGAAAGATTTTATTTCTTTCCTTATTCTTGGTGGTGGAAAATTTTGAATACAATCTAAGAGGATTCGGTTTTACGCCATACTTCTTTCCGAAGAAATTCGCATTTATCAGGTTGAATTTTTAAATTTGCTTTTTGTAGTCTTTTGAAAACTTCTGTTAGTCGGGTTATGTGTTCCTGTATAGTAGGAGAGAAAACAATTATGTCGTCCATGTATACTAGCATCTTTCATTTTGGATACCTATATAATAAGATATTGTCCATTACTCTTTGAAAAGTCGATGGAGCATTTTTGAGTCCAAATGGCATACGAACGAATTCAAAATGTCCGTTTTCGACACTGAAGGCGGTCTTTTGAATATCATTTTGAATATCAATTTCTATTTGGTGAAATCCGGATGCCAAGTCTAAAGTGCTAAAATATTGACAACGTCCAAGTTGGTCGAGGAGGTCAGAGATACTAGGCAGGGGATATTTTTCATCAATTGTCAGTTCGTTAAGTTTCCGATAGTTTATTACTATGCGTCATTTTTGTTTTCCGGCTGCATCTAATTTATTGGGCACTACCCAAACTGCGGAGAAATTGAGGGTTGTATAATACCTTGTTGTAACATTTTAGAAATTTGCGTATCTATAGATTGTTTAATTTCATTTGCGAAGGATAAATTATCTCCTTCAAGGTAGAAAATGTCTTTAAATTTTAAGCATAAGTTAGTAATAGAGTCGTGTTCTTCTTCATGGAGATATTCTAATCGTAATCTGGTTTAAACTTTTGATCACTTCCCACATTTTCAGAAAATCTTTATAATTTTCACAAAACTTGTGATATATATATATATATATATATATATATATATATATATATATATATATATATATATATATATATATATATATATATATATATATACTCCCCGGCACAAAATTCCGTCACCCTAAAATTTTGCCCAATTTTGATGTTTTATAACTTTTTTATTTTTCATCTGATTTTCATAAATTTTTTACCAGTCTGTAGATCAGTTCATTGTGTGTCTTTTTAATTATTGTAATAAGTCATATTTTTCGTCCAGGCAATATTATACAGGGGTAAATCAAAGTGTTGTTTTTTGTCGTAAACTCAAAACACCCTGTGGAAAAATTGAGGCGAATAATTTTGTTTACAAACTGTTTGCTGCCATCTTAGACGTATTGTAAACATTTTGTTTTTTGATTCATCCCATTATCTCATTTCTTCTGCGAGCAGCAAAATTTTAAATGAGACGCTGATTTCAAGCTTATTTTTATTAACAAAAACATCCACTAGGTATATCACAAAATTAATTAACAAAGACAAATTTTAATAACGTGTATGTCCTCCTCTCGCAGCAATGACAGCTTGCATTCTTCGTGGCATCGAATTAATAAGATTACTTATTCTGTCTTGAGGAATAGCCTGATATTCTTCTGTCAGCGCCAGCCGTAAGTCTTGCAAGGTTAGTGGTTGCACAGGACGGCGACGGAGTGCTCTTTTAAGAACATCCCAAAGATGTTCGATTGGGTTGAGATCCGGGCTACATGCGGGCCAGTCCAATCTTGGAAGTCCAACCTCATCCAGATATTCGCCCACTACCTGTCAACGTGAGGTCTAGCATTATCATGCATTAATGTAAATTGGTTCCCAATGAAAGGAGCAAATGGAACAACAATTTGTTGGAGGATTTCCTCAATGTAACGGTGGGCGGTTAGTGCTCCATTTTCAACAAATACAAGGTCAGTACGTGCATCGGTAGAAATACCCGCCCAAACCATGACTGAACCACCGTAATATTGCAGTCGCTCAGATATGATGCAGTCTGCATATCTTTCATTTCTACGTCTCTATACCCGTTCACGACCATCCGGCGACCTTAAACAAACCCTGGATTCATCTGTGAATAGTACGTTTCCCCACTGTTCTACAGTCCAGTCAGCATGCGCTCTTGCAAATCTCAGTCGGTGTTGTCGATGCCGAGGAAGCAATTTTGGACATACTGCTGGCCTTCGTGAATGCAATCCTGCTTCTAACAATCTTCTACGTATCGTTCTTTCACTTACACTTACTCGACGTACCATTTGCAAGTCATTTTTTAGATACACAGCAGTAGCTCTTCGATCTCTTAAAGAACTCATAATGACAAAGTGATCATCAGCTTGAGTGGTCATTCTCCTTCTGCCAGAGCCTTGCCGCCTAATAAAGTTTCCCGTCTGTAGATACCTATTCCAAACATCACAAACTGTAGACCGCGCAATTCCCAGAGTACGGGAGACATAACTTTTATTGCGGCCATCCTCTATTAAGGCAACAATTCTACCTACGTCTGCTGTAGTTACCATGATGACAACACACTAAATTAACTGTAATGTCAAATATTCTGTCACAATAACCGCGTATTTAGCCAACGTCGATGTTTTTTAATTAAAAATGATAAAATTAACAGCGTTTCATTTAAAATTTTGCTGCTCGCAGAAGAAATGAGATAATGGGATGAATCAAAAAACAAAATGTTTACAATACGTCTAAGATGGCAGCAAACAGTTTGTAAACAAAATTATTCGCCTCAATTTTTCCACAGGGTGTTTTGAGTTTACGACAAAAAACAACACTTTGATTTACCCCTGTATAATATTGCCTGGACGAAAAATATGACTTATTACAATAATTAAAAAGACACACAATGAACTGATCTACAGACTGGTAAAAAATTTATGAAAATCAGATGAAAAATAAAAAAGTTATAAAACATTAAAACTGGGCAAAATTTTAGGGTGACGGAATTTTGTGCCGGGGAGTGTATATATATATATATATATATATATATATATATATATATATATATATATATATATATATATATATATATATATATATATATATATATATATATATATAATAGACGAATAATTCTTATTCGTCTATTTGCTTATTTCTATGTAATGAAATGCTACAAACCCAAGATTACTTTTCACAAAATAAATATGAATAGCAAAGAATTTCAAAGCTAATATATATATATATATATATATATATATATATATATATATATATATATATATATATATATATATATATATATATATATATATATATGTGTATATATATATATATATATATATATATATATATATATATATATATATATATATATCTATACATATGTATACATATGTTATATTAACATTATATAGACTATATTATATTATAACTGTACTTTAGTTCCCTAAGTCACTTATCTCACATTCTCAGACAATAATAAGATTATTATGAGATTGATATTAATATGAGACAATAATATGTTATTGTCTATTGTCTATTGTATCCATTACACAGAACGAACGTGCATTTCAATTAACTGAATAAGCAAAATGAACAAAGAAGTTATAATATGAACATGAGGACACCTGCATGTCTTGTCAGCATTTAAGACCTTATAAATACAACCCAAATCCCTTCCAACAGAAGTTTCTATTTTACATTCAACGAGTTAAGAACTCAACACTATATTTTGTAATAATCTTATCTAAGTGTAACCAAGTAACAAGTGTTACTAAAGTGAATAAATTGTTTTTAAAAAGAAGTCTTGTCAGTTCCAAATCTAACAAGTGGCGCAGTCGGTAGGATCCCAAAACACTACTAGAACAAGGAACGAGATCCTAACTAGCAGTGGTGGATCCTAATCCTTAGAGAGGAAAAAGAACCCAAGAAACTCAACGCAACGCAACTCAAGAAAGAAAGAAACGCAACGCAACTCAAGAAAGAAAGCAACGCAACACAACCCAAGAAAGAAAGAAACGCATCTCGACATCCCAATGAGAAATATTCTGTAAGTACATTTACTTTGAATCATCTCATTGCACATTTCCTTTTTTTCTCACATTTTTGTGTCATATAACTGTTTTGTTGAACACGATTATCCAATATTCCCTGAAATTCGATTATCTCACGGTAAAATAGCTATGGCAAACGCACAAGCAAAAGCACAGGCAGATGTAGAGGTAGAACCCTGCAGATTATCTAAAATTTTCTCAATTGTACCAGATTTTGAATGTGATCAAATCATTAACGCTTGTGACCATGCATACCGTATGGCCATTGGTGACCAAAGGACACTGTTAACCTTACATATTAAGAACAAGTTACGTGGACGTGCAGCGCAGTTAATAAATTCGTAACCCAACAACATGGACCGAAATAAAACAATTGGTTTCAGTTCACTTCGGAGACTCACGTGACTTAACATCTCTCATTCAAGATTTACAGAGAATAAAGCAACTACCCAACGAAGCTGCTTTAACATTCTTTTCGCGTCTTCAAACGCATAACGGCAAAATGCACGCAGCCATCCAAACATTAAATCTTACAGAAGAACAAAAAAAGAGCACAAAGCCAATTAATTGAGAACACAAATTAGGCCAGCTAATCAGAGCAAGTAACCCTTCGACGATGCTTGCAGCTTCTCTGCGCATCAAGCGACAACTTGATGCGCAGAGAAAAAAAGGAAATGTGAGAACAAAGTCTCCTATTTCGAGAATCAAAAATTTGACAGACCAAATCAATCTCGAAATCAAATTATAACAAAGAAACCGAACACACCTAACCAATTCCAAAAAACTTGTAACTATTTAAACGCAGCGGACATCTATTCAATGAATGTCGTGCACGCCAACAATCTTCAGGTTTTAACTATCAAAATCACTCGCAACAAACTTATAATCAAAATCCACAAAGGCAATATGTATCACCGCAGCAACAAAGACCATTCCAACAACAAAATTTTGCTAATCAAAACCCCAGACCATTTCCGCAACAACATTTTGCAAATCAAAATCAAAGACCTGCATTTAACAGTTAGGTTAACAAACCTAATCAATTTCAACCAAGACCCTCAGTCAATCAACCAAATCCGAATTTTAATCGTAACCCCAATCAACCCAGAGTTCACCATTTAAATTTAGAAACTTATGAGCAAAACTATGAAGAAGATAACCAATATTCTTATTATATTGCTAATCAACCATCTGGTTATTACCAAGACTTTGATTATACTGCTAATCAAACCCCACAATACAACGAGCCTCAGAATTATAATATTGATTATACTGCTAATCAATCCAATGAATATGACTATAATTCAACCAACTGCGACAGTAGAGAATTCGATCAACAATCATGTTACGATCATACAAATTTTCACAATACCCGAATTTTAACCGATCCCCCGGATTGCTTAGATACGTTAACCAACCAAATTCAAACTCTGAATTTAGACGACTACAACCCGAATGTAAACTTCCCCGAACAGAATTATGTTTAAATCCTTTACTCACGGTAAACTCGAAGAATTTATATTACATAAAAGACGCAACAAATACTTTCAAATTTCTTAGAGACACTGGCGCAGGACTTCCATTTTTAAGGAAAGACCAGCTGAAAAATTCAAACAAAGATTTCCTGAAAATGTGGTAATTCAAGGAATAACCGATCAGAAAATACTTATCACACAATCCATATTTGCCCCATTCAATACGAAAGATCCTCATAAGGTTTACATATGTAATCTGGACATAGAATTCGATGGATAACTAGGTTCCGATTTCCTGGAACACTATGATAGTCTACATTGCAGACTATAAAAATAAAAAATTAGTAAAAAATTTCAAAAGTATACCTCTTTTTAAAGTAGACGGCGAATCTCTAAACAATACGCCTAGTCCAATTCACAATAATACTAACAAAAATCGAAACCAAATACAAATTGAAGCACGTACCGAAAGAATATTTAAATTAAAATGTGATTTAAACAATACTGACGCTATACTGCTAGCGCAAGAAAAAGACAAAGTGAGACTACCCAACGCTTTAGTAAAAATTAATAATAAAGGTGAATTTTTAACCTCTGTCATCAACGCAAATGCTATTCCTAAAATTGTAGATTTTTCCGATTTAAAATTAGAAATTGTCAAAGCTGAGTCAGAACCAATACTCAACTTTAACCATGTTAACGATTACGATCAAACACCTCAAAGCAATTTAACAGACAGAAATTATACCATTCAAACTCAACTACGGTTAGAACACCTTAACAGTGAAGAAAACGAATTAATCACGGACTTATGTCTCAAATTCTCTGATATATTCTACCTAGAAGGTGATAACCTAACATTTACTAATGAAATTAAACAATCCATCGATACAAATGATGCTAGACCAACTTTTGTTAAATCATATCGCTAACCACAAATCCATAAACAAGAAGTGAAAATACAAATTTCGAAGATCCTCAGTCAAGGCATAATACAACCTTCAATTTCACCCTGGTCATCTCCAGTATGGGTAGTACCCAAAAAAATGGATGCTTCGGGCAAACAAACATGGAGAGTCGTAATCGACTACAGGAAATTAAACGAACTATCTATCAATGATAAATACTCCTTACCCAACATATCAGAACTCCTTGAGCAACTAGGAAAATGTCAGTACTTCACCACTCTAGACTTAGCCTCCGGTTTCCATCAGATAGAGATAGATCCAAAAGACAGAAAACAGCATTTTCTGTAGAAAATAGTCATTACGAATTCGTTCGCATGCAATTTTGTTTAAATAACGCACCATCCACTTTCCAACGCGTAATCGATAACATTTTGCTAGGTA